>JACXGJ010000705.1:0-40999 GCA_016801105.1 Esox niger
TAGGGTTAGGAGGGGTAACTGATTTGTCCAGTTGATGGTTGTTTAGGGTTAGGGTTAGGAGGGGTAACTGATTTGTCCAGTTGATGGTTGTTTAGGGTTAGGGTTAGGAGGGGTAACTGATTTGTCCAGTTGATGGTTGTTTAGGGTTAGGGTTAGGAGGGGTAACTGATTTGTCTAGTTGATGGTTGTGTGTGCATGTGGGGAGTGATTATAGATGTTTCCAGTTTAGGCTGTGTGTGCGTGTGCTGAGCGAGCTATTGTCAGTTTGGTTCCTGGGGTATACTACTTTAGGAAAGAAATTGTTCTTTTGGTGAGAGGTCTTGGTCCTGATAGACCTCAGCCTTCTGCCAGAGGAGAGTTTTGAATAGTCCATTTCCAGGGTGAGAGGGATCAGCCCCAATCATTGCCACTCGTCTCCGTCTCCTGTAGGTGCGTAGGACGTGTAGAGACAGCAGATTGCAGCCAATCACCATCCCTGCAGAGTGGATGATGCGCTGCTGCCTGCCCTTGTCTTTGGGAGTGGCTGCAGCGTACCAGACGGTGATGGAGGTCAGGATGGACTCTGATTGCAGTGTAGAAATGCACCATCATAGTCAATGGCATGTTGACCTTTTTCAGCTGCCGCAGGAAGTATATCTCTGCTGTGCTTTCTTTGTAAGAGAGGTGATGTTCAGCTCCCACTTGAGGTCCTGCGTGATGGTGGTGCCCAGAAAGTGAAAGGACTCCACAGAATTGATTGGGTAGCCACCCAGGGCGATGGGGGAGCGAGCAGCGGGGCTTCTCCTGGAATCCATTATCATCTCCACTTGAGTTCCAGGTTGTTCTAACTCCACCAGGACACCAGAGGGTCAATCTCATGCCTTTAGTCAGACTTGTCTCCATCAGAATTATGAGCGATAAGGGAGATGTCATTCACAAACTTCAGGAGCTTGAAAGACTGGTGACTGGAGGTGCAGCTGTTTGTGTACAGCGAGAAGAGTAGGGGGACAGGACACAGCCTTGAGAGGAGCCAGTGCTTATGGCCAGACAGGTGCTTCCTAAGCCTCACGTGCTGCCTCCTGGAGGACAGGAAGGATGTGATCCACCTGCATGTGAACTCGGGCAATCCCATTTGGGATAGCTTGTCTTGGAGCAAAGCGGGAATTATGGTGATGAAAACAGAATTCTGGCGCCAGGGGCGTTTTCAGATGCTGGAGGATGAAGTGAAGAGCCATGCTGACCGTGTCGTCCACAGACCTGTTGGCTCTGCAGGCAAAACGCTGTGGATTTAGTAGAGTGTTGGTGATGGTCTTGAGATGGAACAAGGCGCTAAAATGACTTCCTAACCAGAGCTCAGGGCGACGGCGGATCCTTGGCTTCTTGGGGACGCAGATGATGGAGGAGGACTTGAAACAGGCCGGAATGCAGACTGAGAGATTTTATAATTTAAGTGCAGCGGGCAGAAAGGAGACATTTTATTACCATCTGTGATGCAGACGGTATTTTTCAGATGATGACAACCACAGTAATGCAATGAGTAAACATGGCTTGTATGTCAATGAGATCACACTTTAATCATTTAAAAGACAGAGGAGAGGTTATCTGTTGCTGGAAATTATTAGCAAAGACATTACTGTGAGCCCAAGAAAATCAGAGGGTGTAACTAAGAAATTAGGGATAAGAGCTAGCATCTAGCAAAGCGAACTTTAGATTTTGTTCATGCTTATTAATAAGGTTTCAATCTTTAAAAAGTGTGATGTAAATGTTTTTGTAAAATATGTCCAATTGTTTCTTCTTCATTTACTCTCTCGTAGTTTAAAAAGGCTCCAAGTCCCAAAATGACTGTGGTTTTCATTTTTAAAGACAGTGATGTATGATTTGGCTTCAGAGATCCATAACACATTGACTAACCTGGGGCGAGTACAGACGAATCACAGCCTTTGACAGTAAACGACGATGGCAGGCTCTCCTGAGTGGCTCTGTAGTCACTGCCTCGCAGTTCAGATGTATCATTGCGATCTGGTTGGCCGGGGGGTGGGGGGGAGTCCAACTGCCTGCATCGCCAAAATGGCTCAATTCAACCAGGCATGGACAGGTGTATGTCAGACAGGGCAGCCTTGCCTTGATGCGCACTAGTGACTTTGCGGCAAGTCGGGTGACTACAAGCTCAGTTGTGGTTGTTGGCAGGGGTATATTATGCTCATCGTCAGCATGCTGACAGACGTCCCGCTTTAGTGAGCAGTGTGACGAGCAGAACATCTTGGCGAGATGTGCACTGGGGGACACGTCTCAATCTTTAAATAGGACGAAACTGGAAGGGAGTGGTAGAATTTTTTTTTTTAAACATACACATTTAAATAAACCGTGACAGACTAGGAACACAGACAGACAGTTCTGAAACACATTAGCATCAACTTGAGCCACAACGGCAACGGGCAAGATAAAGTGTCTGTCTCTGTGTTGTGTGCCAGGTCAGTCGGAGGTCTGCTGTCTTATGTTTTGTGCTGGTTGTTCTCCGTGGGACAGACAGGATGGGTTGCTCATTTTCACCCAGTGATGGAAGAATGGATCCCCTACAGATGGGATGTGGGACAATAAGAGGATCTCTCCAGGTGGGAGTGTTGGATCCAACTGGAGCTTAGACTGGGAGGCTATTACCCATCATCCACGAGTGTCTTTCGCGAGCACACGCAGACTCACGTGCACGCATACACAACTTAGACACCAAGGCCATGAAATACCATGTCGTTCAATCCCTAGCACCCCTAGGTTAGCAACTGTCAATTAGATTTTCTTATGCTCGAGAGAAGGACAGAAGATTATTCAAATTAGGCACTACCAGCTTTCTGGCAAGTCGTGTGGTGAGATACTAAAGTACACATAAAGAACAACACAGTGGTGAACAGAAAGCCGCCGACTGTTCTCAGTACTTTCTCCGTGCAGTGGGATAATCTAGACAAAAAAAGATGCAAAACCAGTCTGAAATAGGAAACTCTTTGCCTTACGGTAGGCCATGTATATACGATAAAAACACTATTATAAAACTCATTATTTGATGCTGCTAGAGGCCAATGGGCAGGGAACCAGCTTAGCTGCAATACAAGAAGTGGATTTACAAATTTACAAAGAATGGGTACATTCAATAGAAATCAACAAGAAAGCAAACAACCAATAGTCTCAGAACACACATTGTTGGGTCTGATATTTTAAAAGTAATTTGATTTTCAATAATGGTCTGTCGGTAGGTTGGATTTTGAATGTCAAATCAGTTAAAAGCAGTACTTAAAATTAGCGTAGACATTAGTCTGGACATTAAATGATATTTTCTGATTAGTGCAAGTCAAGCGCGCCCACTACACTGCCGTGTGGTGATTTGTGGCATACATAAAAACACCTCAGGTACAATGATGAAACATATGTGTTATGGTTGCTGGTTCAATTAAGCTCCTGTCATGTGGACAGACGGAGATAAGCACTGATGGTGACAGTTTGAAGTCTGAAGCCAACAGAGAGGCTGACTGACAAGTAATGGGGGAGGACTATGATGACAAGAACAGCATGGACGGCATCCTAAATGACGCCCCATTATCTTCTCCAGAGGTATTGATCAAAAGTAGTGGAACGTAGGGAAATAGGGTGCAATTTGTAACACAGACCATGTTCGTCTTCAGTGGACAGATGGCATTTCCATCGCTATGCATTTTCTCTATTTATTCCAATCCTTTCCCACACCGTTTACCGTCATTGCAGGAACATTTTTACCTTGGGTACAGACCAAGTCATTGTTATTTTTGACAAGGGTCAGTTTCAAAATTGTCACTTATGTTTTCGTGTGGTTATTTTACATAGACAACAAAAATTTTAGGTGGATTTCTTTTGGCAACCCTTAAAACGTACACTTCACCATACTGTATAATCATTGCTATGATCACAAGATCATAACATGCAATTAATGTACCAGCATAAAGGTATAGTTATCTCACCAGTCCAATTAATCATATCCTCAGGTTCGAAGGTTAATACAGATGTCCAACCTCCCTATCAAGGTGCAAGGCAATTAGCCAAAATGAAGGAGGCACAACAGAACTCTGTGGACCACAACCACAAAAGCATTTTGCCATTTGAACCATAGTGGGCTAAATTCAAAGCTTTACCCAGGGGCTGTTGGGTGACCTTGCCAGAGATAAACGTGAACTCTGTCCATCTGAGCCAAATGAGTCTGTCAAGAAGTCTCTCCGCCTCACAGACTCCCTCTTGCTTTGCAATACATTACACAAGCAGGATATACAGGCTAAGTATAAACATTTAGACAGCAGGATTGCGTTAATGTAGACAGATACGTAATCATGAGCATTTTTTTGAATTTTTATTTAGCTATACTTTTCACCTGAAATGACTAATTCTTATTACGAAGCTCTTATATAATTTCTGATTAGGCTTTATTCAATGGGTATTTTGTTGCATCTCAAGGGCACAAAAAGCACTCCAGGTCATTATATTGTGGTTAATGAACTTTAAAATAGAAACCAAAGCATTTCTGCATCCAAGCATCCCCATTTACAGTAATTAGGCCAAGTATGTAAAATAGACATAGAAGAGGACAACTTCCAGGCTATTATACAAGAAGTACAAAAGGAGCTAGCTTATCACAGTATCTAAAAATATAACATAAAATAGAGGGCCTTCAAAAAATATTCAGAATATCCCTTTCTCTATATGTTGGTGCGTTACACAAAGCACCCCATAATGAGAAAGCAGCTGTTTTTAATCTGTGCCAATTTATAAAATATCTCATCAGTATAAATCTTCAGATCCATAACACTCCAGACTGAGCACAGATTCACCGGTCCTTAGATAACGCAGGTTCAGAGTTTATGGAGATATGAAATAACTTGACAAAAGTACAACCTCTGCAGCACTCCATCGATCAGGCTTTCATGGTTGACCATTCTTGAGTCTTGTGACCCAAAATCTAACTATTAGGCTTGAACGCCAGGTTTGGTGAAAAAGATATAACTTTCTCACCCGGCTAATATCATTCCGAGAGCAAAAACATGGTGAAGGTACCAAAATGATATGGGGAAGTTTCGCACTGTTCTAAAATGAATGTGACAAAGGAATGATCCTGATAACGAGGAGTGCCCATTTCTGACAAGGGCTAATAGCAGAATTCTGTACTGACATGAAACTCCCTGAGGTGTTTGTGTATGTGTGTTTTCTTGGTGCAAATAGGGCTGTAGGAACACTGAGTGTGTGTGTGTGTGTGTGTGTGTGTGTATGCGTGCGTATCAAAATATTTTGTATTTTGTCTCCAAATCTGAGTTATTACACTGAATGAGTAAAGGCATGAATAGGCTCAAGGTAATATTCAGCAGGTTATTTTCATGTAATTATATCACTAACCCAAATTGAATAAAAGATAAGGAAATAAAGCATTGACATGCACACACATGTTTAATTTCCTATCTTTAGGGGGACCAGAAACTTCATTCAAACCCAGACATCCATATCACCTAAAACTAACCTAAACCTGTATACCCTAAAATGTGCCTTAATTTAACCTAGCTCTAATGCCTGGCCAGTAAGTCCTAAACCTAAAAGAAATTTAAATAAAAATATGATGTCCAAGTGGAGATTTTAAAATGGAATATTTCCAAAAACCTGTGTGGGGACCGATTTCTCTGCCATTATCGTTGGGGGGACATCTACAGTGGTCCTAAGGGGCAAAACATCATACAAAAATAATAGGCTTAGAACTTGCATAAAGACCTTTCAAGAGACAGGTGTTTATGAACACACGCGAAAAAGGTCATCATTGGAAAATCCAAACCAACCTGTACTGACTGGTTAAACATTAGCAACAACTGCTAATACTTAAACCTTGATGTACTAGCAAGGTCATTACAACTCATAATAAATCACCACATTACAAATCAAACGAAAGAGTTTGAGTTTTCCAAAAGCCCCAGTCAGAGTATTAAATACATGTATGTCTATAATCAGCCTTTTTGTGGCCCTAAACAAAATTAGATTTGGAGGCCCGCTGTCCCCTAGCAGTCCAGAGCCCCCCGGCAGTCGTGAGCCCTAAGCGGATGCATATGCCTAGGGCTGGCCCTGTCACTAATATGTCAAACAAAATAGAAAGATGAAGATGGAATGATAAAACTCTGTATTTAATCATTTATTTTGAATACATGAACTATTTCTGCCACTCCACTCATTCCCTCCCCTTTCTGCTCTATAGCTCGCATGAATCCGTGTTCTTTGATTCTGAAACAATAGCGGCATGAAATGGTGCATGACCCTATACCGTTCGACAAGGACACTTGCTCGGTTGAGGATGAGAGGATTAGGTGAGCTCATCTGAATCATTCAAACAGTGGTTAATTACAGTTCTGGTACTTATAGATACAGCATTCACTCAAGAGTTTCAGCTAACAACAAGATAATATCCCAAAAATCTAATTACAATCCTGTGGTTACAAGCGTTTCACATATGACATAAACGTCACAGCCTTAGTTCAAAGGCAATGACACAAGATTCGAAAGGGCCATGATGGTGTGGGAAATATGATCTGATTGCTTAAGCCTTTCCTGATTCAAATGGCCTAACGCTTACTCAAACAATTGATCTGCGTCCAGGATTAACTGGGATTAGTGCAATTGATCAATTATCCGTTCAATAGCCCTTACACCGAACTGTGGAGACAAAGACTCCTCAAACTTTTCTCAAGTGCAAATGTTTTAACAGTCATTAACAAGGAATCTAGGAAGACAAAAATGTCATCAATCATAAATATATACATCCCAATGTGATATTATAATTAAATAGGTTTGGCCAAGTCACCCCTCGGTAATAAAGTAAAATCAGCCCATGCTGACTATATGTAAACACCATGTAGATTTGAGTCTAAGGTCATCTGAAATAGAAACCACCTGTGCCTGAAACACCAGAACATAAAAAAATCCCTGTAAAGAACCATGGAACTCTACACTTTCCCACAGTTTAGCGGCACATCACAGAGCTTTTCCTACTCTCAAATCCCAAATGGCATACTAAAGAGTGGACAAATTAAACAATGGCCCATAGGAGATAGTGTGCAACATAGTCATTAGGGTGTCGTTTGGGATGCGCACCCAGTCTTCCAAGAAAGGTAAGTTCAAGTTGGGTCATTATTGTTCTGTTAAAGGGCCAATCCTCTGGCGACACCCTGTTCCTTATCATTAGCATAATCACAAGGGACCAATCAGTGCCAAGATATAGGTTGTAGCAGAGACAATCAGAACAGGGTCTTAAGTGTAAGCATATGAGAAGTGTTTTTCTTATGGGAACTATACTGGTTACAGTTAACTGATATGCATCAACATGTTTGCTGATTTAGCAGGAAATGGAACACCTGGACTGACCTGCTTTCATCCACATTTAAACAATTCAACCCTAAGCTGCAGCAACATTAATGTAAATGAAACCGGATTACCTGAATCAAAACAGATATCCCGAAACATGCTACACATTATGGAAAACTTTGAACTCTGAGATTTTTTGGCAATATCTTCACTAGTTTGTGTACAGCATACATGTGATCAAATGTCTAAAACTGCAGACTGCTAAGGGAAGAACAAATTGGTTAATTATGATGGTAAAACAAAGACCAATCAGGCTATCAGAGGACAATGTAGACACATTGTGACACACGTATTCTAATAGAGAGAGGCACAGGAAACAGACCCAGTACCGGCAACTGGAAATCAAATTGCCAGGCAGGGAATAGTTCCCCACTCATCCCTCCTTCATCTAGTTACCGTGATCCTTTTCCTCATCCTCCCTCACGATGTGTGTTCTTGGGCGGTGCCTCATCAATGCATTGCAACTGAGCTACATTCAAGGGCAGCAACTTACGTTCAAGGGCAGCAACTGGGCTGCATTTGTGGGCCCCGTTTTGCAGTCCAGGACCAAGTGGTTCTACCCAGGGAGATAACACAATACATAACAGACCTACATGAATAATCGTTACATACTTTACATTTATTTATCTTTATCAATACAGAGAAATCAACTGAGACCATGGTTTCTTTCACAATCGTACAACAATAAAAACACTTACAAAATGGAAAACCTACATAACGAAAAACTATCACAATTGACAAGGAAAATTTCATTTATAAGAAATTATATAAAATGTTTTAACTATGGCTCACTCTGAATGATATTTCATGAGTGTTGGGCTAAATATTCAAAAGCAGTTATAGAAACTGAGGAAATTTGCACTCGTGATAAAACGCAAGGTAGACTGATAGACTGCATCCAGAGATTTGGATACAGAAGCTGAGCTGCTGATATTATGTTGCTTGGACAATATCTTTTCTATACTGACATGACATATATATTACTATAAAATAAACTAATTTGTAGCTTTATCTTTTTCAACAACTCACCAGCATGTGTTTTAAAAGACAGATTTTGATTGAACCAAATCCAAAGGTATTAGTAAGAAGCAACACGTTCTATCAACAAATTGAAAAGAACCACTTCAGGTAGTAATTTTAGGGGGTTACATCTTATTTTGAGAGTCCCAATTTCCATCTGTAGATGGAAACTTTGAACAAACTTTGAACAAACCATTGTTCGATGAACAACTGCTTGCTAATGTTAGGGTGAGGTTTAGAATAAGGTTCAGGGTATGAGTTAAGGTCAGAGATATAGAATAACGGTTAGGATTAGTGGATAGTTCAGTTGACGATCTGTAGACCATCTGCAGGCACACTTTTGGGACTCTGAAAATGTGTTACCCTTTAGGTTTATCAAAGACGAATTTCTGACCTAGAGAATAGCATGTACTTAGTATTATTTGCATTCAGTACCAACCTACGGTCTATAACGGATTTCTGTAATAGTTAAAAAGAGACTGCAGGTGTACAACAACATGTTCAATAGAGGGAGTCTTTAATACTGTGTTGTCAACATAAAAATGAAATGCACAATTACTTAAACAGTAACATATTTCACAGATATATAGCGTAAATAATATAGGACCTATGATTAAATCCGATGGAAGTCCTGTGTGGACTCCAAGAAATAAAGCTATAATTCCATCAGCTACAATAGTGTGTGTTTTGCCACTAAGTTGATCTTGAAACCAGAGGCAAGTGTCCTTGGCCAGGTCCAATGAACACAGCTTTATCTACCATATCGAACGCCTTTGACAGGTCAACAAACAGAGCAACACAGCTTAATTTCCCATCTAAGGCTTTGACAAGATCATGTATAACCAACGTAGTTTCTGTGATAGTACAGTGCCCAGGTCAACAAACCAGATCTGACATCTGCTCATAATGCAACTTCCTGATAAATAGAAATGTTACTGTTTATTTACTAATGCTCCAGGATGCAAGGAACCAGAGGCAAATACTTTGGATTTGGATATTACATTGTAGACACTTTCTCCATGATTTTTGTTTGAGAAATATTACTTAGAGGTCTACCAATTTTCTAATGAAAAGTACGCCGTATCTTCCCTCACAGGTTGGCTGGGGAGCATATGAGCAGGTGAATGGACAAAACATCCACAGCAGATGGCAAACAGCTGGTAATAAACAAGCAGCTTGTAATGGGTTTTTCTTGGTGCATATGGGGCTGTAGGAATATAAATTGTGTGTTTGTGTAGGTGTGTGTGTGGGTGTGTGGGTGTGTGTGGTTGCATGGTCCATCACTGTGATGCACTGAGCTGGAACTCACTGGTTTTCGGTAATGACTTTCTAATGAAGGACACCATCTCGACAATATGGTGCTAAATTTATGTACTGAAAGAATTAACATTTCTAAATGCTGGAGTTTCACTTTTGCAAATGAAAGCTGAATCGTTTTGAAATGCCAACTTCCCTCATATATAATATGGTTTATCTCCACTGGAGCCTTTTTCTTGAGATAACATTTGGCCTAAAAACCCTCAGTATAAATTGTCATTGAATACATTTGCATTTAAATGTGGATGTTTAGAATAAATGTCATTGCATTGCAGCGCTCTTATTGACCAATTCCACTCCTTAAAAAAGTATACCATTGACATATGTTGTAATATTCCTTCTCAGAAGAAATTTCAGTTACACTTTATTTTGAGAGTCCAAATTTCCATATGTAGATGTTCTATAGATAGTAATACTATCAAAACATTTTCAAAAACCTATCAGTTGATAAGCAAATGTTTGCAAAGATTAAGGTCAGTGTTAGGTTTAGAATAAGGTTTAGAGTAAGGGTCAAGATTAGGGATAGAATAAATGTTAGGGATAGGATATTGATAAGGGTTTGGCTTAGTAGAAAGTTAATTAAAATGTTACAGATAGTCAGTAGACAATGTAGAGCATCTACCGTGTTACCGAAATTTCTGAGAAGCAAATTTCTTTCCATGTGAAAATGGCAGTTGAGTTTAGGCTTATGGAAAGCCTAGAATTAAACCTGAATGTACTGAAACAAGGGATAGGGTCACAAAGACTCCACAGTAAAGAAACCCTCGCAAACTCTCAAAATAATACTAGGTCAACGTATCTTTTTTACACAACATATTCAGATGAACAAGAAGGATTAGAGTTAAACCGTCGCATGCTCGTGTGCTATGCCGCATGCTTGAAAAATGTATTTATATATAATGTTAATGTCGTTTATGAAAGATGGTGTTCATATCATCATATGTAGTTTAAATAGGCTGTCATTTGTTGACTGTACGGTTTTTACCATAAAAGAGCCAAAGGAGGTCACTCTAGATGACTCCAGGACAGTGAGAGAAGGCGAAGAAACCTATAATTATTATGATTTCTTATTCCTATCTATTGTCATGTGCTGCATAGGTTGTTGCTGTATGCTGTGATTTATCATGGAAGAAAGGTGATGACATGCCTCCCTCAGGGCTAAAGACTGAGTGTGTCTCATATTTGGTTTTCAAAGTCCTGTGGGAGGATCGGTAGCCAACTAACCATACAACTACAAGGAACAAACCATCCACCCCTATTGATGGCAGTTGCAAAGAAAACTGTCTGGAAAAGGGTTAGTGTCATAGCTTGTTAGTGTCATAGCTTGTGCCACCTGACTGATGTCAATTTAATTTACAATAAGAAACAGGTTGTTATACATTTTGAGGGCACTCAAGATTTCCCACATCATGTGACTTGACTATAATTAGAACTCTGGACTTCTGAAACCATCAACCATCGATGCAGAATACACAGTGTGTTGTTATCACGTTCATAGCGCTGACTAGTCCCACGTAGAGGAAACCTATTAGTGTTCTATGAAGCCAAAATACTTTGAATTAGTGTTTTAGTTATTAGTGTTCTATGAAGCCAAAAAAGCTATTTAGGGAAAACATATTGCATGCAAATAGCTCTTTTGGCTTCATTGCATATTGCATCCATAAACAACACCAGGGATACCACAGGCCAAGACATGTTGGCCCCTGCCCTGCTGACAGACCCTAAACACACCGTGTTAATAGCATACCATCTCAGTTTCAGCATCCAACCGCACCCCGTCCGTAGCCCCTCGTATTCCTGTCTCGCATTCTCAACACATATATAGCTGCATGGCTTGCACCGCGGGGTAATGTTGGCTAAGGTGCCCCCCCCCTTTCCCCGGAGCATGGCAGCCTCCCTGAATGGTTTGCCTCTAGTCCTGGGATGGTACAGTGCTGCTGAGTGATTATTCCCTTCCGTTCTGGTGATTTTATCTGGGACATCAACAAACAGGTACCCACAACAATACCACGGCTTTGGGACGGTCTGCGTTTTAGTCACCGTTGTGTGGACAGATATTTGCTGAAATTTGGGAATGCGTCTTAGCCAACTTGATTGGAAAGAAAAGCGAACTTTCGATAGCAAATCAAAATCATGTGGTTTGTGGTTACGCGTTAGAATGCACGTCCATCCTCCTCTAATTTTGGATCAATCCTCTGATTGTGAGTTTCAGTGTGGATGTTAAGTTTTTGTTTAAGGCTCTTTTGGCTAGGCATTTAAAACAGATTTATTGTCCCATAAATGTCTGATCATGAGACGGTTTTGCAGTTTCAATGCCACTTATCACAGTATGGGATAGCATTAACACTATTGTGCTGGTGTGTGGCCTTCTATATATTTTCTTGTGGTAAACTTTTTTTAATGCTGGAAACAACATGTTTCAGGAAAATCAAAGGCTGCTTCCAGAGACTAATCATTTCCTCATGCTTTGGCAACGCAAGTAAATTCCACCATCTCAACATTTAAAACAGTCACAACTCAAATATTACATTGAAAATTCAGCAAACAACAACCCTAACCTCTTTGGGAATGGTTGTCCTTTCAAATATATCACTTACAGCAATTTACTGTAGACCAACATCATTTCTATAAACCATAAATGGGTTGGTTAGGTTTTTTTATCAAGCATTAACATACCCTTCTATGTCCAAAATGTGTCAAAGCGCTACAGAACAGCTAGTTGGGCTGACCTGTCCTGGGATCTGCTGTATACCCAGCATACCAAGCAATGTCTGGGAACAAAACTGTAACACCCAACCCTCACCTTCTCTCCTTTCCAACCAAAATGTTAGGATTCATGTAGACACAGGAAACGGATCTAGGAGGAACTCAAATATTTGTACAAGTCATGTTTGGGCATGTCTTTGTTTTCCTACACAGTAGTGACGGAATGACCCTGTGTGCACCCATCAGCAGCCTTCTATACACAAAGTTACGTCAGTCACTGATCCTTGACCCAAAGCCTCCAGAAAACTGTCTAGGCTTGTTACACTTATCCAGAAAATGCTCACACAAATGTAAAATGACGTGAAATTGTGGTTGGGTTTTAGATTGAAGGCCTAGGACAGGAAGTTATTGCAGCCGTCAATCGGAAATGTCAAGACTTTTGCTGAAATAAACCCTCTTCCAAATTCTCGATCCCCTAGTTTTCCCCGCTCAACTACATTAATCCTCAAAGGTGTCATCTGTCATAACAATAAAATTGGTCTGCACTGTGCCAGATAACAACCCAGCTGCACATCTTTCCTAGGTTTTTTCTGAACTCTGTGTCAACTGTGGCCTTGATATCCTCCGAAATGGAATTAATGTCACAGCAAGACACCGCGGCAATTTAGTGTTTGAATAATTGGGGTCATTGAGGAATTCGAAATGAGACCCCACATGAGACTGTAGGAAATGAGATGTTGGTCTCAATTTGGTCTGAATGCTCTATATATTATGTACTATCCTGGTAATCTCTGGGCGCTTTATGCTTTGCATTCCTGTTTCAATTCAGTTGTGTAAAACAAACATCGCTAGCATAATGCAGGTTTTTTAATTTCATCATTTTATCATCTCATGCGAGATGGTACTATTTAATGAACTGAGCCAAATGATCTGAACAACTGAAAAGACAGAATGTCAAACCATTGTTGTAACATCATACTGAGAATAGAAGCGTTCACTAAAAGTACAGAAAATGTTGGTGCTTTGCTGAGTAACCAAGTACAGAGCAACAAATTTAGCAAATCTTCACATTCCTGTCAAGTGTCAGGTTTTCCAAACCAGTCTTCACCAATGGCCCTAAAGGCGTGCAGTCCGGGTTTGTTTTCCTATTCTCATTATTGATACAGATATTTGAGATATACTGATTTCATACCAGTAGTGTAAACGTATCTTTCTAAAGTGTAACTGTTATGAAAAATCTCTCAAGAGAAACTGTATTTTAGTCAGATCACATGTTTTGTTTCTGCTTTAAGGACAAATTATTTGTTGAGTTTTTGCCATATTTAGGAAAGTAAACAAAATTTTCTGTCTGGGAGGACTTAAAAACCTTGAAAAGTTAAAGGGGTGTAGAATCCTGCCTCAAACATTGACAAAACTGAATTGAAACAATTATGCGACTTGTCTCATCCTCCCCATATATTTAGAATGGAGTGTCCTAGATTCATCAACAAACCTTATCAACTAATGTATAGTCTGCAGCCAACCAGGACGCATTTTGTTTGAGCTCTTAGCCTATGTACACAATGCTTCACTGTCTTTTTACGCGATCATATTGTTTTGAGTTTTCTGCAATTTGATCTGGAATTCTTTGAGCTACTGATACCTAAATAAATACACATTTCTTTGATTGTGCAAAAAACATCATTTTAAATATGTTTCTCTCAGTGAACGTGACAAACAATGCATATTGCTTTACTGCATCATCAATGAAAACGTCCATGTGAGGATCACCGGAGTGATGGCAAGGCCGCTGAGAATGCCACAGGCTACTTAAATAGAGCACACCATATAGGCTGGACCCTGTGACAATATGTGCCATAGGGGTCCATTCATCTACATGTAACTTGTTTTGTGAAGGACCAACTGATTTGAATCCATGTGACTTGTTTCCTCTGCAGCAGCTGTCTAACCTGGAGATGAAAGTATAGGATATTTAAAAGATGATGCGTAAAACGTAGCACCATATATATCAGGCTCAGTTACAATATAGTATCATGTTTGCACTGGAAATCGAGAGTTTGATCATGCATGTCAGATTAGACACCATTTTCCTTCACCTCTTCTTCTCTCTGCATTCTCTTCTTACATCTCTTCAAACAGTGGTGGAAAAGGAAAGAGGACTAGAACATAATTCAATAAGGCCTGGAGACTTGCCATATCAACATATGTTTAAATAAACGCACTTTGCATGTCATCCGTGTACATATGTTAGTACAAACATGACTATTCATAAGAAATCCCATCATTGTTAAAATGATCATGCAGTAATTGTTGCACTGTTTGAAATATGACCTCTCACTCTCAATATAACAAGCTGTCTACTAAATTATGGCTCTTCAGCACTTCCGGTGATTTCTCAGAGTAAATGCTTTCATCTTAATTGTGTAACTAAATGAATTTGACAAAATGTCAAGATGATTTATCATTTGTTTCTTCTTAAAAATCAAGCAATTTCAAATATTAGTTATTTCATTTGGACTAGGGCCTATAGATTATTGTAGTCTGCAGTGCATGGTAAGAAATTCTGGAAGAAAATAAAGCTATCCACAGCACACAGCAAACCAAGAAACAAGGAAAAAGTCCCATCCCTGGCCAGAATGCACAATTTATCCTAAGGCCGGGCCTGGAAAAGCCAAGGAGAATCTCAATAGGACTATCTAATACCTGCTTTTCAACACAAACTGATACCAAAAAGCCTTTTCAAAATGTATTCTGAACAACATTTCAAAGAGCAGCAGTAAGAGCATCCCCGTCTAACCCTTTGGCTAGGGTAAGCTTCTGTTGCCATGAACAACAACAAGGAACACACTTCATTAGTGACAAGATGGCTGTCATGGACTTCTTGCAGCTGTTGTGTTCTTAGAGTGACCTTATAGTTATGGACTAAGATACTTGTCCATTGACTCGTCTAGAGTCATTGACTGAATTGATAGACCGGGGCTTCTTGTTAATGGAATTCAAAGCCTTGGGGCAGGTTTGCATATTCTTCTGCTCTCTTTGAAGTCACAAGGGATTGCAGTAGATGGACCTCTGAATATGAAGAGGAAGTCTGTGATAAATATGAAAGGAAAGACTAGTTTCCTCAAAGTAGATCTGCTGCCTTCACCAATTCACCTTAGAGGAATTGAACCCATGACAAACCAATGAGAACCAGTGAAAATGTTATTCTTGGCGTGATTAAAAAATAGTTATTGCATTTTTATATTTGCAGAATACTGTATATACACAATAAATCCACTCACCACCGCTGATCAACCAGTACAGAGGGTGAAATATCAGCCACAGGATTGTCATCATTCTAACCAATTTCGGACATTGTTAAAAACTGAATGAAATAAGTTGAATTTATACTTATTAAACAAGGTCAGACATTCAGCGTTGTATCCACTATCTGACAATGTTTTGGTCTAGACAGCACCTTCTATTGGATAATTGAGCTCTATAATGTTCCTTCAGAAGGTATTCAGAACGCTTCACATTATACACATTTTGCTTTGTTATGGAATTAATATATAATTGATAATATTTTCTTTATTGCAGCATAGATGGCAGAACAAGATTAGAGAGACAGGTGAAGGCAACGAAGCCCAAAATTCCGAAGATCCAAAGTCCGAAGTCGACAAATTCAGTTTCAAATGGTCAAAAAACAAAACAGAGAGAAGAAAGCTCACTTCGCGGCGATGTGGATGGTTGTCTCAGGTATCTGCAGAACATCCTGTTGGACAACCACGAGGAGGAGTAGGGTGCCCTCACGGCAGAATCCAAGGGGCAGTGCGGACGCCCGTACCAAGGTGAACTAACTCTGTGTTTCCGGGATCACCTCCATCGGGAGACCCTAGCGGTGTGCCGGGCTCTGGACATGTGGGGCCACTGGTATGGGTTAATCCTACAGTGTGGCCGCGGGCAGGCTTCGGCTCATCTGGCTGTCCGACCGCTTTCCACTCGGTCCATGATCTGACAGACCCGTCCATCCAGCATCTGTTCAACACCACCACGCGCTCAACCATTATCTGCACCCCCTGATCAAAACGTCTTCCCACGTGCATGTTGGTACACAAAATATTTCAGTTTTCCCCAGAGCTGGAAAGGTATCTTTAAATGTGGACATTTGGTTGCCAAACACAATAAAGAAATTTGAATAATTAATAAATGTTCTTCAATCAGACCAAATATAATGGTGGTGGCTTGAATTAAATGATCTTGTGTGTCCAGTGGGCATCTGTTATTCTAAACAGTATTATAGTATTTCTCAACATACTCTGCATAATAAATCACTTATATTGAATGTTTATGTTAAGCAATCATATGGGTGACATTGATGAATAAAGGAGACATTCCTTTGTTTTCTTTACCCACAAAGTTGTACTGTACATTAGCACGAAGTACAGCAGAAAGTAGATGGTGTTGGCCAGACATGAACGATATCATTGTTTAATGGCTGTAGTGAGCTGATTATCTATGTGATTGGTGTCTAACACCGTTTAGTGGTTTCTACTGTTGAAGATGTGGGTACAGAATGGACTAAACATGTCTACACTAAAAAAACGATGCTCCACCACTGAATTCAATTCACTCCCTAGTCTACGATATCATAAGTGCTGCTTTTTTCAAAAATGTTGGTCTGTCTTGCCAGATCCTATAGTCATTGTCATGCCAAACTGTTGTCAATGCAATGCAAAGAGTAGTTATCTTATCTAAGTTTTCTCTATCTCTATATGGAAAAGCAAGTGATCTGTACAGACACTGACCATGAAAATCATGTACAACTCAGTTTAGCCATGGATCGATTCAAGTTTATCGCAATGACTTTACGTTCTGGTCGGACGTTTATCTTACATCTAAATTAAGGATATATTTGTCATCAGCTGCAATTCTTAGTGCAGATCGACATTGCATTATTCAATCACCAATGTCAATTAATCTCAAAATGAAAAAGTATGTGCCCCAAACGATGTCCTGATCTCTTATGCCTTGCTTTATTGTAATTCAATATCAAACCAATCGTGTTCCCCTCTAAATCCTCATCAGGACAGACATTCTTACATTTCTCAATAGGGCCAAAAGTTAATAGTTACATGTCAGGATCCAGGTAAACAGAATATGAATAATTCCAGACAATTTGACAATGTACAGAATACTTGCCCTGCTGTAATTGTTCATTAAAACACAGATAGCCGGGTGGGAAGTTAAGTAGTATTTTCTGGAGGCACGGGGGTGTACGGAGATGATGTGGTTTCGTATGTAGGACGATGTCAGAGACAATGGGTCCCCTGCAGTTCTGCGTAGTGGGTTGGCCGCTGCACCATCGTCACATAAAGCGGCCACACCCCTCCTATAGCCCCTTCCACCCCATCTGCAACCCCCAGGGGTCTTATCCTTATAATAGTATCTCCTTCCCCCCTCTGAGCGCATGCCTCATCGCAGCTATGCACCTCGCACTGGCTGCGGGCTTCTGGGCACTGGCGGCCGTTTGTGTCTAAATCTAAATGAATTAGAACACTGCGGGGACAGACTTACAGTAGACTTACGGGTTTTAACATGGAAACACACAGAATTGGATCGGAGAGCGATAAAGCCACGCTAGAGACGGTCACCGCGGCCATTAGCGAGAGATGAGGGGATTTTTCACTCTTAAGCGGTCCGGTCGAGAGGATTGGTTGAATTACGACACACAGAGAGGCATAGATGTTGTCTGTTAGCTTGTGGGCTCAAGCTAATACTTTGCCTCGCTGGTGAGGGTGGGAGCCTGTGGAATGAGCACGGTGACCGCATGCACAATCATGTCTTTGTGGTGTGGTTTGTAGGAGGATTATATTCAGGCATATTAACAGACACAGCAGGATGCATCAAGGCCTGTGGGCTTCCCATGGTTTGTACTTTACAGGATTAATTTCCATTTCTATGGAGGACCGCAAGGAACCGAAGCGCTGCCTAGAAGGAGGGAAAAAACATTATCCTCTGGGTGGGAAGTATTAGACTAGATGCTCTTTTTAATGGCGACTGGTTTGCGGGCGTTGTGGATACCACACAATGCTGGACTCGTGACACATTTCTGCTGATCGTTTTTAATGCCAAGTTATTGGCAAAGACACCTAGGATTACCATTGCTTTTCTGGGGGTTTCTGCACATTATCCTGAGGCATTCAGCTCCAGGTTGCCAGGGGGCTAGTTAAAAGGGGTATTGGGGCTATCCCCAACTGGAGGGCAACCAGAGAGAAATCAGGGGAACCAGATGGGTCCAGAGATATTGGAGGCAGACCCTGGAGGTCTGCACAGCTTGAGTACCCAGCAGATGGAGTGAGGAGAAAGGAGAGCAGCGGGACTGAAACAAGCCAAACACATACATCCTGGTGAAGATATGGATCCTGGACAAAGGTGGAGACTGAAGCTCTGTTCCTACATGGTCCTTTATCCATATATTGTCCGTCACTTGTCCTGTTCTTTTGCAATAAAATGTACAAGATATGATTACGATCCTGCTTTAAACGCATCCACACGTCTAGAAACATGGGTAAAAATAGGGACTAGATTTTCTCAGCACATTCTTAGAGGCTAAGACCTTTGGGTTGAAAGTTGTACTCATTATAACTGGGAGAGGCTTCAACACTGCCCTGATGTCCACCTTTCTTTCACCTATAGAGAAATTCTATACTTCTCTGGTTTCTATTTCCTGTCTTTATTCAGAAACAATGTGCTTTAGTGAGAAAGACAAATAGCACACAGAGAGAGGACACACCCAGGGCTGTGGGAGGGGACAAAGAGCACCAGAGGGAGATGATTTCATATGGTTAAAACGTAGACCAATTGAAGGGGACAGAAGAAGGGAGAAAAACTGAGGCGTTGATCCAATCCAGCAGGAAGTGCTCTTTGGCTCGAGTGGTGAGGGGACGGCACACCCCTCCAGACCTCGAGGGACATGACCTTTACCTCCTATTGGGCAATGACAGAGGAAGTATTGCGCAGTCTATGAATCCAGAAGACCAGTGAGCAGCCATTGGTCATCTGTACAATGGAGTTCAGCTGAGGCTGGCTGGCTGGTTCACAAGCCATTTTTTTGTCACAGGTCAACAGCAAGGAGGAGGTGAGCTTGTCTCTGTGTGTCGAAGGGAGGGGACTAAGTGTGAGAATTACTGCTGCCAAAAAATTTAGGCAGGTCAGACAAAACATGTCTGTCCACTGTTACTGTCATTCTTTTGTGACAAATGCTCACTTTCTGAAACTGAAGATTTGCACAGTAAATAAAGTAAAATAATTTTTGTCATCATTCTGTGTTAATAAGACTTATTTTTAGGGGGAAATTCATCTTATGTATAATCACGGTCACAGTAATTATATTTGAAGATGACAAAGCTCATGTCCATAAACTGACATTGGGTACAGTGACTCGATTCCCAGAGGACCATTTTAACATGGAAACCAATTAGAGGTAGATTCACAATCCAGTTTCATTTATTTCTCACACATCCATCACATGCACAGTAATTGCTGAGCAAACATACATCATAAAAGCAAACAAGAGAAAATGAGACACTACATGTAAAATAGAATAAAGATTAAATCTAACAGCAGCAGGAATATTGATGTTTTGTTTTTAAATTGCTCCATATAAACCAGTGACTCATTCTACACATGTTAATCATGTAAAATAAAGATAATGTACTATATAGCAAGTTAAGTCCTCTAGTGCAATTAAACACCAGATCATGCCCAGTCAACTGAATGCTGACAGCAGCTCAATATTTAATTTCCAATATACCATATGGCATTTCGCCCACTCCACCATTGTCATCTTTCTGCCCCCCCTATTCTTTCTCCCTCCCCCTCCCAGGAGAAATCAGACCAATTTGTAGGCTTAATTACTTTCAGCATCGTTTTGAAGGTCAATCTGATTCCAGCACCCTTTTGAATATTACTTCATCCTGCCAGGAATTAAACACTGAACCACACTATTGATTAAGTAATCTGAGAGAATCCCTGTAACAGAAGAGACAATAGAGCTCAACGTTAGACCGGGATCTGTCTTAACACACGCATAATAATTGGACTATGCTATCCCAATTAAAATGTATCTCCTGATTGTCTGGGGACAGCTTTTGATAAGTTATCGTGTCCAGAGTTTTGGCTCTGAGCTCTTATCAGTCTCCATGTGCAAATTACACCAGTACAATAAGAAATACTACAGGCTTGCACTGTGTAGGGCTTATAAAATTTTAAAGCATGTGATGAGGAAAAACATGATTATGTGCTTATGTTGCAAATGATAATTAGCATGAATGGAGTATATTAAAAATAGCAAAATAATGCAAAATTGACCGTACAGCATACAATATTACCTGCTATTGTTTGATTCTGTAGGGGAGCATAATCAGTGAATGGGGGTGAATGATGTCATCTCTCAGATTTAGACCCTTAGTCACTCAACAGGTGGAGCAGAAAGACGGAGCCCTGGATAGAAGCAGTCAAATCTAAATATAACCGAATCCCATACAAACTGCAGATGACAGGCTGCATGTCATTATACAACCACACAGCTATATTCCGGTGTTGGGAAGGCTGCTGTGTAATATCCTGCTGGCACAAGGCAGCTGCAGATTTTGACAGATTTTTCACACCCGGTCTTTCCCAAGACATTCGAAAACACTGTATCCTTCATTCGGGTATTTCACTGTACGGATATTATGATATCGAATTTAGTAACGTGTGGCGAAGATGTTACCTGACAAGCTTAACATTATCATATTATCTGTAATAACATTGACATTGTTTTTTAAATGACAGTTATAAACTGTGTATTGTATAAGTCTGACCTCGGGGTTAAACCTTATCTTGAATTAAATAATTATTGTCCCGAAAACTGACTAACATGTAATGTGTCAAGTCTGTTTTGTTATGTGTCAAGTGTCCAAAGGATTTTGCTGAGGTAATATTGTTTATTATTTTGCACCGTATTAAACGTGTTCCCCTAAGGAGGTTGTAAAAGAGAGTTCTTCCCAGCAACAGCCAGAGGCTGTAGTCAGTGTAAGAGGGTAGACTCTGTGACAGTCAGAAGAGCATCTCCTCTTTGTTCCCAGACATTGTACAACCACTAAAGGAGGGAATCAGGAGGAAAACCCCCCAGGCTCCACACCCTAACATGTTTTCTACATTAAAGCTCTTTAGTCTAAAATACACACTGGAGCTGAAATTTAACAAGACCAAAACAAGACCACACAGTAGAAAACTGACCTCTTACCTAGATTTTTTCTAAATCTTATACTCAATAATTAATAATGGTAATTTATATAATGGACATAATACATTGAAATCTCTCCCTCTCTCAGTCTTTCTCTGTCTCTTAATGTCTGTCTCTCTGTGTCTTTCTCTGTCTCTCTGTGTCTATCTGTTTCTCTGCGTCTTTCTCTCTCTGTTTTTCTTTCTCTCTCGCTCTCTCTATCTGTCTCTCTGTGTGTGTGTGCTGGGGGTGGGTGGGGATTTCTTAATGTAATGTAGATGTCTTATTAAAGAAGATACAAAATAAAAATTCTCTGTCTCTTTATGTCTGTCTCTCTGTCTCTCTCTGTGTCAATCTCTGTTTGTATATGTCTGTCTTTCTGCATCTTTCTCTGTCCCTCTATGTCTTTCTTAATGTAATGTAGATGTCTTATTAAAGAAAGATAAAATATCAAAATATCTGTCTGTCTCTCTCAATACATTTCAGCTTTATTAGCATGACAGTTATTACAACCGTATTGCCCAAACCTAGAGGTACAATAACAACAGGAGTATACCACCAAGAACATCAAGAATAACAATAACCAGCATTGTCAGCAAAATAATTATAATACATTCAGGTGAACAGTAACTATAAAAGTGAAAAAACATAAATAATAGTAATCACAGGTTCCCTTATCCCATATTTTGTGGCACTCACCGAGGATGTGTCCAGCTGGGGGGCTGTGTGTCCCTCCCCCAGAGCACCGGTATCTTTCCTTATCAGACAGCGTGGTGAATGATGGCACTAGTGTTTCAAATTTATTAAAGAGGTCCTGTCTGGTTTTGGTGTAATATTGGCAGTGTAGTAGAGTGCATTTCTGTCGCTACCTCACCTGTCATACAGTGACCACATGCTCTGGATTCTTTCGTTTTTTTTGGCTGCCTTTTTTGATGGTTAGGCTGTGGTTGCTGAGCCTGAAGTTGGTCAGGATCTGTCACTGCTTTATATCTTTGACAGAAAAAGATATTCAGCCAATTCAATGTCTCTGTTTAGGGCCCGATAGCTGGTTAGTTTGTTTTGTGTTTTGGTTTGATTGTTCCAATATGGTTTACTCTGATTTGTGATTGTGAAGCAGTGTTGATCTGAGATGGAACGATGTTAGGTGTTAGTTGGTTAGTAAGTCTCATGACCAGCTGACTGAAAGGACTCTTCTTGGGGTTAAATTATTTGGTTTGCAGGGCTTCAAATTGCAGTGTGTCTTGGGAACTTGACTGAAGATGTATACTAAATGTGTGTGTTCATTTCTTGTGTCTCACTCTCTCTCTCTCCATGTCTGTCTGTGTCTCACTCTCTCTCTCCATGTTTGTCTGTGTCTCACTCTCTCTCTCTGTCTTTCTCTCTCTCACTCTCTCTCTGTCTCTCTCTCTCTCTCTGTTTCTCTCTCTCAAAAATTAAGAGACCAATGCAAAATAATCAGTTTATTCTATAAACTGCTGACAACATTACTCCCAATTTTGTAGAAAATAACAACTGGTCAAAATAACCAAATAAAGATGCATTGTTGTCAGACCTCAAATAATGCAAAGAAAATAAATTCATATTACATTTTCAACAACAAAATACTCATGTTTTAACTTAGGAAGAGTTCCGAAATCAATATTTGGTGGAATAACGCTGATTTCTTATCACAGCTTTCATTTGTCTTGGCATGTTCTCCACCAGTCTGTTACATTGTTGTTGGGTGAATTATGCCACTCCTAACACAAAAATTAAAGTAGCTTGGCTTTGCTTGATGGCTTGTGATCATCCGTTTTCCTCTTGATCAAATTCCAGAGGTTTTCAATGGGGTTCAGGTCTGGAGATTGGGCAGGCCATGACAGGGTCTTGATCTGGTGGTCCTCCATCCACACCTTGACTGACCTGGCTGTGTGTCATGGAGCATTGTCCTGCTGGAATAACAAATTCTCAGAGTTGGGAAAAGAGTAGAAGGAAGCAGGTGTTCATTCAGGATAACCATGTACTTGGCTTGATTCATGTGTTCTTCACAAAGACAAATCTGCCCGATTGCAGCCTTGCTGAAGCATCCCCAGAACATCAGCAATCCTCCTCCAGATCTCACAGTGGGTGTGAGGCACTGTGGCTTGTAGGCCTCTCCAGGTCTCCGTCTAACCATTAGATGACCAGGTGTTGGACAAAGCTGAAAATTTGACTAATCAGAGATGACTTTACTCCATTCCTCTACAGTATTTTTTTAATTTCAGTCTGGCTCTTCTTTGCTTCTTGTTGATGAAGGGCTTTTTTCTAGCTTTGCATGACTTAAACCTGGCCCCTAGGAACCTGTTTTCGAACTGGCCTCGCCATGCACTTCACCCCAGCTGCTATTTGCCATTGTTTTTATAGGCCACTTGATGTCATCCTGCGGTTGTTGAGTGACTCAAATGAGTTGACAGTCATCTGGGTCAGTGGACAGTCATTTTCGCCCAATGTCAGTCTGTAGCTTTGTTGTCCCCACTGTCTATTGCTTGACCTTGTTCTTATGAACCGCCATCTTTGAAATTTTCAGGATGGAAGCAACCTGATGCTCACTGTATCCTTCTGCCAGTAAAGCCAGAATTGAACCCTTCTTTTCCTCACTCAATGCTTTTCTTTTCAACTCTTTTGTCATGTTGAATAGTTAGGTACTACTTGCAATGTTTTTGCCATCCAACTGGTCCTATTGCAAGAGGATAGTGTTGATCACAGCAGTGATTTTTCATAGTTTTCCTCTTTAAATTTGATTTGGTTCAGGTAATCTCCTAATCAGTACCTCATTAAGAAACATTAGGTGTGCCTCTGTTGGAATTTAACAGACACTGGAATGGAATGGCTGCCATATATTTCTATTTTAAGAAAAATTAGGAGTGGTCTCTTAATATTTTTTTCCAGAGCTGTATATCCATATATAATGAAAATATCTGATGTATATTCAGTACGTTTTCAGACCCTCTACCATGACACAAATTCAGCTCAGATGCATCATGTGTCCTTTGATCATTTTTAGGTGTAACCAGGCAAGAGCCAGCCAGAAGCACAACCATCTCTGCAGCACTCCATCAATCAGGCTTTTATGGTAGAGTGGCTAAATGGAAGTCACTGTTCAGTAAAAGGCGTATGACATGTCGCCTGAAGGACTCTACAAAGCATGAATAAAAATATTATCTGGTCTGATGAGACCAACATTGAACTATTAGACCTGAATGCCAAGCGCTACAGTCTGCCAAAACTAGGAACCACGAATCACCTGGCTAATGCCATTCCTACAGTGAAAAATAGAGCTGGAAGCATCATGCTATTGTGATGCTTCTCGGGTGCAAGGTTTAGGAGACTAGTCAGGGTTGAGGAAAGGACAAATCGAGCAAAATACAGGAAGGCTCTTGGAACAAAGCCTGATCCCGAGAACACAGGACCTCAGACTGGGGCTAAGAGTCATCCTCCAGTATAACAACAACCCGATGCACATAGACAAAACACCAGAGTCACTTGTGGGACGAGTTTGTAAATGTCCTTGAGTGGCTCAGCCAAAGACCAGTCTTGAAGCCCATTGAACATCTGTGGGGAACATCTGTTCAATCTGACAGAGCTTGAGAGGATCTCAAACATGTCGTGCAACCGTGGCTAGGGATTGGAATTTGCCTTCAATTGACATCTGTCATTCATTTAATTATGTACAGTGGGGCAAAAAAGTATTTAGTCGGCCACTAATTGTGCAAGTTCTCCGACGTAAAAATATGAGAGAGGCCTGTAATTTTCATCATAGGTACACTTCAACTATGAGAAACAAAATGAGAAAAAGAAATCCAGAAAATCACATTATAGGATTTTTTATGAATTTATTGGTAAATTATGGTGGAAAATAAGTATTTAGTCAATAACAAACGTTCATCTCAATACTTTGTTGCATACCCTTTTTTGGCAGCAACAGAGGTCAAACGTTTTCTGTAAGTCTTCACAAGGTGTTCACCCACTGTTGCTGGTATTTTGGCCCATTCCTCCATGCAGATCTCCTCTAGAGCAATGATGTTTTGGGGCTGTTGCTGGGCAACATGGACTTTCAACTCTCTCCAAAGATTTTCTATGGGGTTGAGATCTGGTGACTGGCTAGGCCACTCCAGGACCTTGAAATGCTTCTTACGAAGCCACTCCTTCGTTGCCCGGGCGGTGTGTTTGGGATCATTGTCATGCTGAAAGATCCAGCAATGTTTCATCTGCAAAGCCCTTTTCACTCAAAATCTCACGATACATGGCCCCATTCATTCTTTCATTTACATGGATCAGTCGTCCTGCTCCCTTTGCAGAAAAACAGCCCCAAAGCATGATGTTTCCACCCCCATGCTTCACAGTAGGTATGGTGTTCTTTGGATGCAACTCAGCATTCTTTCTTCTCCAAACACGACGAGTTGAGTTTTTACCAAAAAGTTATATTTTGGTTTCATCTGACCATATGACATTCTCCCAATCTTCTTCTGGATCATTCAAATGCTCTCTAGCAAACCTCAGACGGGCCTGGACATGTACTTGCTTAAGCAGGGGGACACGTCTCGCACTGCAGGATTTGAGTCCCTGGCGGCGTAGTGTGTTACTGTAGTGTGTTAGCCTTTGTTACTTTGGTCCCAGCTCTCTGCCGGTCATTCACTAGGTCCCCCCGTGTGGTTTTGGGTATTTTGCTCACCGTTCTTGTGATCATTTTGACCCCACGGTGTGAGATCTTGCGTGGAGCCCCGGATCAAGGGAGATTATCAGTGGTCTTGTATGTCTTCCAATTTCTTATAATTGATCCCACAGTTGATTTCTTCACACCAAGCTGCTTACCTATTGCAGATTCCGTCTTCCCAGCCTGGTGCACGTCTACAATTTTGTTTCTGGTGTCCTTTGACAGCTCTTTGGTGTTGGCCATAGTGGAGTTTGGAGTGTGACTGTTTGAGGTTGTGGACAGGTGTCTTTTATACTGATAACAAGTTCAAACAGGTGCCAATAATACAGGTAACAAATGGAGGACAGAGGAGCCTATTAAAGAAGAAGTTACAGGTCTGTGAGAGCCATATATCTTGCTTGTTTGTAGGTGACATACTTATTTTACCGAGGAATTTACCAAAAATTCATAAGAAATCCTATAATGTGATCCTCTGGATTTTTTTTCTCATTTCATCTCTCATAGTTGAAGTGTACCTATGAAGAAAATTACAGGCCTTTCCCATATTTTTAAGTGGGAGAACATGCACAATGGGTGGCTGACTAAATACTTTTTTGCCTCACTGTACATCTGTGCTCGCACTCCAGTGCAGATTTAAAGAAACGAGAGGGAACATACCACCCCAACCTCAAATCAAATCACGAAACGAAAAAACTCTATATTCTTCGACCAACGACTGAAGACACAATTGTTACGAAAGAGTAGATGAAATGTAACGGAGTTAAGAGTACGATTTATAAAAAAGTAAGAAAAGTACTAGTTCCTCAGAAACGTACTCTTTTGCGTTACTTGTTACACGTTACTACCCACCCCTGGTCAGTCGTTTATTTTCAGTTAACTGGTATAAATTTCACAAAGATAAATTGTTGGCAAATAATTATACATTTGATAACCAAATGTAACTGTCAATTAGGTTAGATCATTTAGCACTGTAAAGTGAATTATCACTTGATGTAATATTACAGATCTAGTTATCCTGTAAAGTGAGACTAGGGAAGCCCTCACAATTCACAATAATTGTCCTACAAGTAAAGACCACCAGCAGTATCTGTTGTCATGGCAGAGCTATCATGTGTGTATGTGTGTGTGTATATGGGTGTGTGGTGTCTGTTACAGCAGATACGACCAACCACCTGCATGCCCTCCCACTTTTGAGACCCCCTAGCTGTGATAGAGATTAATAATGGGTGCTTACATGTCACAGACAAGACTCCAACGGAGAGCAAACGAGAGACCATCTGGGTAGAGATGAAGGACCTGACTCCCTCTAGACCTTCATACTGTGAATCACTCCACTCAAGACTTCCACATATACAGTCATGTGAAAAAACAAGCACAGCCTTTGGAAAGTTGTCTTTTTTTACATTCCCCATGGCTCAGTATCTAGCCTGCTCAGTGCATCAATGTGAGGGCTAACAAACTCTTGGACTATTTGAACAAAGACACTAATTGCAATTTAAAGGCCACATGTGTGGGAAATTCACCTTTAATTGCCATTTTCACCTGTGTTTACCCCCTTGTGTGTTTGTAATGAGGCCAAACATTCAAGGGTATGTCAACTTTTGCTAAAGGCCATTTGGGTGATTTCTGTTATCATTATGATTTGAAAAGGAGACAAACAACTATGTAATAATGAATGGCTTTATATAATCACTATCCTTAAGTAAAAGTAAAAGTCATATATTTCAAAATCAGTGCCATAACTTCACAAGTTCTGCCAGGGTATGCACATTAATGAGAACAACAGTTTCCTTTTGAACATAAGAAATGCTCTCTCGGTTTTTCATTGCGTCCTGTCGAAGCTTAGAAGTACATGAGTATTTGGACAGCACCTCAGGACTACCTGGCTTGACAACGCTTTGATGTCCTTGTCCAAAGTCCTCCTGGTGATGTCCTATTCTGACCCGCCACAACCTGAAGAGGACTGGCACCCCTCAGAATCTGGCTCCTCTCTAGGTTTCTTCCTGGGATCCGAGTTTTTCTTAGTGACTGTGCATATGTTCTTGTTGTTGCTTACTGTTTAGGGTTTCAGGCTGGGTATATGTATATGCAATTTGTGACATGTTCTGATGTATGAAGGTGGATATAAAATATATTTGTTTGACTGATTGTACAGATGAGTCAAAGGTGAAGAAGAAGCCAATGCCAGACTGATTCATGCTTGTCTGTCAGACTTAAAAGTTGAATGGGACAGTGTGTTCCTTTAAGGACATTCATTTGAATGAGCTATGAAAGGGACCTGTGGATCACTGGTCAGAAGAGACATGGACCATTTCTCAAATAATAACTGTCTAGTGTTTAGTCCACACTGACGACTGATGCTCCTCAGAGTGACGCCCTGTCCGGTTAGTGTTTATAGATACACTGAGATGAGAGAACACTGACCCCCAGCACAAAGCCACACTTTAATGACAACGCCCCCTACGGTGGAGGTGGGCTAACGTCAAGGTCAGGGGGTTAATCTGGGCAGGTCAGTCAGACGTTGGTAGGCTCTCCCTCTCTCTTGCTTTTCTCTTTACCCTGATAATGACCATTACTCAATAACACAGCGACCTCTAACTCAGAGGGAGGAGAACAGCCTTTCAATTGACTCCATACTCCCGGGTGACAAGGGAGTCTGGCGGTCCATCATGACAAAGGACAAAAGTCAGCTGTGTTTCTGATTCAAGTGGAAGGAGGTCAAGAGGTCGGGGATGAGAGACAGTTGTCTGGTGCAGTGAATCCACAAAACAAGGGTTTCTCTGGCATCTTCTCTGCATTAACAAGGAAGAGTATACCAAAGAACTGTAGCTGTTGCCGACGTGTAATGGTGCACAGAAAGGTTAAGACTGCCGTAACGTAACTAGAGGCTGTGATTGAACAACTGTCAACCAGAGACTTGAGCTGTTCTATAATAATTGGACTAGAGTTCAATAACCCTTTACTCTGGGCCCAGTATCAATGGATATAATTTCAAACGTCTATAGCTCGGTTCTGTACTATAACCCAGTCCTGTAAGGCGCCAAGGTGGTATCAATACAGGCTGACCCGCAGCTGCTCCTCCGTGTTGATGATCTCAACTCCAGATCAGTTATTTGAGTACTTACTATGCAATATAGTACAATGTTGGGACACAGATACATAGATGTTTTGGAAAAGGCATTCCTCAAGTGTTCACATTCTCCTGGCCTCTAAACTAATTTCCTGTACGGGGAGAGGGATGGCTCCAGATACTGTATGTAGTATTACGGTATGTAAATGACTTGCTCCAAGGTTGCTAGTACATTCTCTATCATCTCTATCTTCAGTAAGTACATACATACATTTTAGGGAATCCGTCTCCATCTCAACAGGAAGCAAAGCTTCCAATAAAACTGGTTGTGATAAAATATAAATTGGAAAGCTATCAAAACTTGTGTCATTATATTTCTACTGGCTCCATGTCTGACATGCAAAACAGATTAGTACAGACTGTTAATGTTTGATCTTCCTGCAGCTAATGTATTTATTTATACTTAATGGCATAGTGCTCTGTTGTGCGCTTTGTGGTTGTGTGTGTGATGTAGTCCTCCTATTATTTCTGAACTAGCCTCCATTACCTCTGCAAGAAAACTGCTATTCTTCACTTTTAGTGTAGATTAACCCAACCATTGCTAAGAATCATCCCACCCGTAGACACAAAGCATCATAAAGCATCTGGTCATGTCCTCATTCAACAGGTTCCTGTCCTTTCACTTAGACAACTGAAGCACTAATTTGCATACAAAACAAAATCAGGGCAATTTGGATTAATAGTGACATTATATTTCTGTGGAGGACATAAACTCAGAAATAAGCTAGGAAACATTCCCTAGTAAATAAAAGCAAGACCCTTGAATAAGTGTGTCCAAACTTTGGAATGGTACTGTATGTGTGCAGAAGGCATGCTCACATTTTAAGCCAATTGTTATCTATGAAAAATTCCCTCTGTCCTCTAGTTGCATATGGTGTTGTGCCCAGTGTCATTTCCCCACTCCACTTCCTGCAGCTGCATCCATACGACATCAGCTGTTCCTCTGTACTGACCTCAGTCTTTAGCTTGTCTGTGGCAGACGCCTTAATTGGTGCCTTATGGTCCTTTTTAAAAAGAGTGACGGCCGTGTTTACTGTCTTTATCTATCTCTGTTCCTGTGTGTGTGTGTGTGTGTGTGTGTGTGTGTCTGCCACCATCTTAGTCTGTTTGCTGGTGCAGTCTGATTAAACTCTCCCAAACTCCAAACAAGAAGAGCAGCCCGCAGCCCAATTGAGCTCTGCAGTGAAGGATCCTGGGAGACTTCACCAAAGCATAGTAGAACGGAAGAGAACAGGTCCAGAGGGGGTACAGTGAAATGTTATGGGTGCAATATTGCTGCATCCATGCCAAATATCTTTCAGATGAGATTAACTCTTTGCTCTTTACTGCTTTAATCATACAGGATATTATGTCGGCTGTTATTGATGCCTCAAGGCTGTTGTTGCTAGGTAGAGCTGCTGTGAAATGATTGACATATTAATGTGGAAACTGGCTTATGGGAATTGTGTCTGTAAAGCAAAATGGAGGCCTGTGTTATACTCTAATCATAATTTTTATGATTTAGTTTTCAAACACTTTACCAGTCTTAATCCTTGGACAACTAACAATACTGAATCAACCTAATTACCTTGGAAGTTGTATTGGGAGAAACCACATTTGTTTTATGCAACAGATGAAGGAGCAGCAACATAAAACCCCTTGCTTCCCCGGGTTGTTTATCTCGTACTGTCTCGTTTAATTAAAGTTACATAGAGGGGTTTGACAGACTCAAATCATTATTGTCATTTACAATACAGTGCATTTATAGTGTCTTCACAAAGTGAATTAAATGCCCAAAGCTTATGTGCAGAAACATTAAATAGGCCTATTTTTTTAAACCTGAAATTAAAATGATTTCATCATCCCTTTCAGCAAAATCTAGACCAAGGGAAGAATACACTGTTTGGAATTCAAAGTATCTTTCTAAAATAAACCCTTTGGACAACTGTAAATATTCTTTACTTGAGCTGATGTGTAAACTGTCTTCACAATCTGGCCAATTGTTTCTGGGGATTAGAATGTCCCCTAAAGCCTATTCTATCTTCTATCCCCCCTCCTCCACTCCTCTCTGCCTCTCTATAGTAAAGAGGGGGCCGCTTTATTGTCACAAGCTATTCACAGACACCCACACAGAGACGCACACACACACACATTTACTCTAAAGGATTCCTGGGACGTAGCTACTGTAGCACCTCCTTTATTAGGCTCCATATGCAGTTGGAGAGAAAGCGGGGTGTAAGTATTTGCTTTGTTTATTACCAAAAGAAGTACCCTGAGAGGCTTGACAAAATGCACAAGGTTTATCCCCAAGCAGTGTTCACACACCCTGAAAAGGCACGTTGGGCTGAGCGGACTAAAACGAATCAGGTGCAGGATGTAGAAGAGAGGTTGTCGTGGTGTAGCACATAATAGCTGAGCAACTGTCAGTTTTGTGGAACCTGCTCCCTGTACATTGTGGAACGCTAGGGGACAGGCCAGTGACTCGAGAGCAGATGTTCTATCAAGGGTCCATGGTTCTTCAGGAACTACTGGTACTGGAAGGGAACATTCACCAATCATCAGATTAAAAAGAAAATGCAGTTTAAGCATGTTTTTAGGGTGCTATTGTGACGAGGTACGTACATTTATATACATATACAATCACTATGTACGCACCGCGACACTTGGCATATAATCTAGTTTAAATGCCTTGCTGATGAAAAGTCAGTTTCACACTAGATTTACAATAGGTTATGCCTAGCCAACTGCTCAGTGGGGAAGAAGTGATTGCAGACAAGACAGACAGCGTGGCAAAGAACTGCGAGATCAGCGCATATTCCATCATGAGCATTTGGGTGATGCTCTGCATTCCCCAGACACACACACACACACACACACACACCAGTGAGGCATGTTTCCACCTCTGTGATCAGATAGGCAGACAGTCAGCCAGCCGGTTCTCTCTCGAACATGGTTCTGCAGAATATCTAAAATCCTTTTCAAAGGTTCACAATGCAATCCACGCCCCAGTGCACTCGCTGCTCCAGCATAGTCCAATGTTAAGCATGACTAACATTTACGGAGATAATGATAACCCCAACCCCAATCACAGGCTTAGAATAAACGAGAATATACAGTTGGGACTATTTTGATAAGGTACTTTTTGATTGCGTAAACAGACACATGCAGTGTTTAGCATTAACGCAGTCTCAGCGAACACGGGAACATTCGCTATAAATTGTATCCCACTAACACTGTGAACTTCAGCGCTACAAATTGGACACAGAGCCCAGTTGACAACATAATAGACATTTGAATAGTGATAGACTGCAAGCTGGACAGGTTGAGGAGAGCAACTTAATTTAATCACGCAGCACTCTCGTGAAGAACAGACATGTGGTTACCATGTCATGTTACAACAGATCATTAAATGAGGGATGTAATATTTAATTGAATTTTAAATCAAATGTTTTAATTTTCCCAAGCTATGCAATTATGTAGTGCAATGAAAACTGAATCAGATGCAGCAAGAAAAACAAATGTTAAAGGTTCCAGGCATAATATTTGGCATTCCACACAGACTGACAATAATACCCATCTCAAAAACAAGACGAACACACAGTCTACTGTACAATGACCTTTATTTTCAAAATGGAAAATATAACTTCAATAAATACTGTGAAAACAATCATACAGACATACAAATGGACTGAACATTCAAAAAGGTTGTTCTAAAGCTAACACTTTCTGAACTTTATTCAACATTTCATACAGAGAGCCTGGCTACACATGCTTAAGGATAATACTGCCTTTGGGTGCAATTCGGAAAGCAGTTCAGAAATCTCCAGTTATGAGGAAAACACCAAAGTACTATGCTGCTGATGAAATGCAAGATGGTTAGCATTTTTGTCATGAATCTGAATTCGGGGGGGGGGGCAGGATAGAGCATGTGATTGGTTGCCTAAATTGTGGAGGCAGAGTTTATTATTATTTAATTTGAATGAAGAAAAACACAAACTTGCAGGCAGGAGTAGCTACAGGCTTGTTCTATTTAGCTTTCACCTACTGACCCAGCGATCTAGCCAAGTAACATGGTCAAACCCTGAAGACAGTAATAAATGTTTAACCTAGGCGGCTACGGATGTGCTGCATCTGCACCAGAGGAGAACAGTAAGTGACTTAGCCATCCCTCCCGAAACAGAAATCCACAGGTAACAAACACTAACACTGTATGTTATGTCCATCAACCAGCAAACATTAAAAACTACAGTCAGACCGTAGTCGTCTGAATTCGATCAAAATATGGGCATTGCATAGCTGAGGACATCCATGATCGGTACAACGATGTTCTTCGGTAGCCAACGTCAGTTACCTGCTCAGCACCGGCACTGTTTAACTCCTCGCTGAAACGCCGCGTGTGTGCGCACGTGCATGTCCACCAGGCCGTACGTCCTCAGGCGCTGGGTAGGAGCTAAGGACGGCACAGTGAAGTCACCCCAGGGACAGAGGAGCGAGGCATACGTCCTCAGACAGAACCACCCGAGCACATCCTAGTAACGTGGTCTCAGCCTCCGTTGGCGAGGACTAACGCCGCGAACGACATCACTCCTCAAGCTTTTCTTTGGTTGTAAACAATAACAAGGGAAGAGGCGATGGTGTGATTAAATTAAACATAAAGAAACTCGAATGATATGCAAAGGGGAAACGCTTCGAAGGCTTTCAGATCTGTCGAAACAGTGTGCAGCAGCGTATAACGAAGCAGACAAATGTTCCACATGCGTTTGGCAAAGCCGTCAAGGCCATGAAACAAAGGAAACAGCGGGAGAAAACTGAAAAACCTGGGGTGCCTGAACCAACCACAGTGTTGTTCTTCCATCCTTCCACTTGTTTTCGCAAGTGCCATAGATCCAGGTGTCTATGTGATCCATGTCACTGTGGCATAACACAGCAGTGTCCTCTAAACAGCAATCGTCTCACTCGGCGTTGAATCCGACTTTGGAAACGTTTTAGTTTCACATTTTCTTTCCAATGTCAAACATCAACCCATTTTTGCTTGTTTCCAGTCCGGACCCTGGACCTAAAAACAAAAACGGAAGGATGCCATTTCCTGGGCAAAAAAGCTGATTAGGTCATTTCCTGGGGTAAAGAAAGCTTGACAGAACTGACAAAAATTAGCATGTCTTCTTTCTTTTTTTGTAGTACATGTCAAGGAGTTGTTGATCTGTTTGGCCTTAAACCAATGCTGAAGACTCAGTCGGCATCCAGTAGAGTTTCCTTCAGTCTTTCCAGTGCACTTTTCTGGCACTATGTAGGGCATCTTGAATGTAGGTTTGTATGCTTTAGAACAAGGGACAAGCGGATTTAAAGTGCAGAGATAACCAGTCTTCTCACTGCTTTGTAAAATGTCTAATGGGGGGAGGCCCAGACATGGTCACTTGCTTGCTCCTCTGTAGTCCCATAGTCAGGCCTCAGTCTCTGGAGATCACATGATTGTACAGCTCTTTGCCTTGTCTTTGCGCAGGTCCGATGTAACAGCAGTGAGTTCTGGTCTACTGGGCATGTGGGAGATCCTCTTTGTACCCCTGGAGGATTTGTTTCGTTTGACGTTCTTGTTGCTCTTGTTGACACAGGCCAGCGTGGCCACATGGAAGATGTCCCTGACACTGTTCTCCGACTGCAGGGACGAACACTCAATGTAGGGAGCACTGATCTGCTTGGCCATGTTGGAGCCCTGAGACAGACGGAATAACAGAAATCATCCTGGAGCTCAGTCTACTGTTTGTAAGAAAACCTGTTGAGCTTCAATTTTGCATATAGTACTATTATGTGGAATATCTAAAGTGCTAGCCCAATGGACGCGTGGAGCACCTACCTGATCATACGATACAGGAGTCTGTCTGTGATTGGATAGTTCCACCAGTGTAGTGAGATCTGTGCGGAGGTCCGACTTGCATCCCACCAGCAGGATCTTAGTGTTGGGACAGAACTCCTGAATCTCTCCTCTCCACTAGAGGGAAAAAAACAAACCCAAAAAAATAAACAGTAAAATAACAGCACTAGTACACATCAAATGTGACTGCATAACTCTTGACTTTCGCATTGCCAAGAGTACAAAAACATTAAATTATGTACCAGGCCTCCGGGCTAAGATAGTTGCATAAAGAGCCGTATTGAAGGACACTGGAGCTTCCCAAAGAGTCAACCACCCACACTCTTCATATCAGGCCTTCATCTCTGAAAACAAAGGCTCACTCTTGACAGCGCCAGCTTTGTGTCGCCCAACTAAAGTAATGGAAAACATCCTCTTCCACTTTCCCAGGCTTACGTTACGCCTTGAACAACTGGCCTCCTCTGAGAACCAGAGCATCCACACATTTCACCTCGCAACAATGCCTGGTCTGATCTGGGTGTGCGCGCTTGAGACTAGGGCCCTGCAGGGCGGGTTGGAGAGAGACCGCCCGGCTGATTAAGGCTCACTCCCTCGCTCACTGGATCATGCTCCTCTTAGCAGGCACAATACCGTGCCTTTGTGATGCCACAGGTCAAAGGGCACAGAGACCCACAATAGCCATGACTGGGATCTATGCGAGCACAGGGTTCTCACCTCCCAGAGAGGACGTTGGCTATAAAGACTGAAAATGCAGTGAATCAAACAACTCTGCCTTCGCCTTTTAATGACTTCTCCAATGGCATGTAATCAAGCAAATTATTTCTACTGTATTTGATCCGCAAAATTTTTTTTAAGCCAATTTAGTCGAGCCTGCAAGTAGCACTTTGTTTTGAACACCTCCATGACATCGCCATTCGACAAAATGAAGGCTGATTCATAGGGGGTGTGGCAGATTTACTTGAGTGTCTTTAATGGAGGTCTGGTGTCAGGGTGACAAAGGACGCTATTCCACTAGCATACTAATGAATTCAAATAGACATCCCATGAACCACTCATTCGTTTCATGGTCATTGACGAGCGGATTTAGGATGGACCGATACAAAGTGAAGAAAACAAGAACTTGTGATTAAAACCTGTTGCGCTGTCAGTCACTTTTACAGTGTGTTTTCACATTTCTCCACATCACTCCTGTCATTGCAATAGCCATAATTCCAGATTCCCCGTACTCCATCATTGTTCAAGGCCCCACTCTAATTGGCATGTCTCAGTAGTTTCCAGCACTGGGTTTTTCAAAGGCCACCTGAACCGGTTACACAAATAAGCCTAATTTTAGAGGGTCAAGGGTACAGTTTGTGTCCGGTGAGTTGTAAGCTTCCGTTTCTTTGCCACGGAGGTACAGCAGGAAATGTAACTCAGGGGCAAAGCAGCAAAGCTTCACAACACTTAGGATACAGCCCAGAAAACACTCACCTTCTTCAGTACACTGTCCAGAGTCTCTGGTCTACTGATGTCAAAGCAGATGAGGACGGCATCGGAATCCGGGTAGGAGAGAGGTCGCACGTTGTCATAGTATGGTGAACCTACAACAACATGACCAAAACTGAGGCATATAATTACACGCAATCAAGAACATCGGATCTCCATACCTCAATACGATATATACGCTAAAACGTTAACTGTAATGGTTTCGTCAAAGGGAAATGCAAACTTCCTCCCTGACACCATTTCCCTGTACTGTGCGTGAGTCAGCACCTCAGGACATCCATGAATTAGTAACAGCCCGTGACATAATTTCAGTCGCTCTGCCCGTGGGGCCCCCCTTTCCCTGCTTGAAGCGCTTGCCTCCATTTAAACCCAGGCCAGAGCCCACAGTCAGAATTAGGACATAAGGCACCTTAACAGAGCAGAAAGAGGGTTTCTCTGATTACTCAAACCCATAGGGTGACAACCTTTATGATCGGAAGGGGAATTTATTTCAACTACAAAAACATAAATGTTGAGGTACAAATTTAAACAGATTTCTGTCAAAATAGAGCCACTTTCAAGCAAGATAGTGGCACTAATATGCACCATTGGAATTGGCAGTCAGATTAAATTACCACAAAATTTGACATTCACAGTGGCAGGCAAGTGGACTAGACACGGCGGCTGCTTGGTGAACCAGCTGGGTTAATCAAGTCTCAGACATTTAGTAAATACGCTGAAGAAGGTTTGTTGAATGCCCTTTTGTAATTTAAATACCTTCCAATGAAGGAAATATTGTTTTCAGTGTTTCATTGATTTGTCCACCCTCTATGAACGAAGTTGCGCTGTTTGCTTCAACTGCCTCGACACATGAAGGCAAGCAGCCAGCAAGGCTAAAGGATGCTAAATATCCAGGGAGGATGAGTAGGTCAAGTGCTGCATGTGGAATGATAAAAAAATATATATATAATAATAAATAAAAAAATTAAAACATTTTACACAAAAAACGAATTTCCCGAAATGTACATACAAAATCGAGCAAACATTAAGTTTTCATCAACATAAAAATAATGTATCACACCTCTGAAGTAATTCTGAATACATTTCTTTTCACTAGTACTATTCCTGAATAGGTTTCACTACAATCAGGTGGGTGTGTGCGTTCAGTATGTGGAAAAATAAAAATGGGTTACAAAAATTGCAGTTACAAGGCTCGGATGATTTGCAGATCTCTCCTTTTGTGGTGGTGCACATTACTTCAAGAAGTCCCCCCTCTGAGCAGCATTGTGAAGAGCAATGCGTCACGTAGGCTGTTTCTTGACTGCAACAGAAAAGATGTCTGAGCTGAATATCTAGTATGATTTTCCCCTTTCACCCCATTTTCTCTTATTTTCATGATTATGATCCTGTGTCATTGCCGTAATTCCCAACAGACTTGGGACAGTTGATGTCGAGATATGCTTCAAAAGACTCATGGGCCTATTAGATTTCCTGGTTCTTATCATGCCCCTAGCTCAACCGGAGAGACTATAACGGAATCTATACGTGTCAGAAAGAAAGAAAGCAATATGTGGCGTTCTACCTTGATTGAGTTTACAGCTCAGGCCCCTTCCACCACAAGGAGTCGCTAGAGTGCCATAAGGCTAGACAAACATAATATTATTAAGCAGGACATGTTGGCTAATATCACCACAGTCTGTAGGACCCACGCTAATCTGAAATGCATGATTTCAGACCCTACATTTAAAATGATGCAGTTAAGGAAGTAACTTAACCAATGCACCATTCAGAGGCCCAAGCAGTCTGACTATTAAAATAAATGCTGTGATTTAACTTCAGAGTTTCCCTTTCAGAGCATATTCCTGTTGGATAAAAGACCAAATGTCTTGTCACCTTAAAGAACATGGCTCCAGGTGATAATCCCTTTAGTTGGTCAGAAGTGTAGGTGTTAATAGGCAGATATGTCAAAGCTGATTTAAAATAATAGCAAGTAGCTTAATGTTATCATTCCGTTGTGTAGCGAACTATATTGTATACAGGCTACGTGACGTATGGAAAGACATCTGGACACTAATATGGGTCTGGTCAAGTCCCTGCACACACATACATCGCCGAATTGAAGCCTAGCAGCCTCTCGGCTTGTTTCTCAGTAAATGCCAATATTGACAGAAATATAGTGTAAAATTAGGCTCTTTCTATTGTTTACTTTCATTGTCTCAACAGGGTCCAAGAAAGTAATTTGTCACTACCATCCCTAGACACTCACACTACATCAAATATTCCATGGCAGTTTTCCACACACAAGGTCTGTCAATTGTTTGATTCTTGGTACATAGCATGCAGCTGGGCAATTGTGATTAGGAGCAACATGTATTGGATTCAATCTAATTAGCCGGGACTGTGATCTACATTTGGAATGAGACTTTGAAGCATCTTCCCATGTGCATTCTAATGGCCTTAGTGACTAAAGTAAGGTGGACAAATGAAAGACAACTTTTGTTTTCTAGGAGGTATGCCAGCCTGGCAAGTTCTGCATTTCATTAACCATACATGTATAAACCAAAATGATTTGACAAGGGGAATTTGGAAAGGGACACACAATCTGTAATGACTATTAAATTAAATCACTTACCCATTTAGCCCTACAAAACATTCCCTGTATGATGACAGGCAGCAAAATGTCTGTGCTACCACAAATGGAACGCTATCCTGAAGCCAGGATTTTCCCCCCACCTTTAGAGATTACAATGATGTAAGGGAGAACGTCTTAAAACTCAAAAAGGAAGAGTTGATGACAACTTGTTTAATTGGAAATTAAATCACTACACAGGACAAGCTCAGCTCTCAGTAAGCAAGGAGAACACATGGCTGGAAATTCACAGTTTCAACTTCAATTTACCTGAACTGGAATTTACACGTGTGCCAAAATGTCCTTCTGCAGCTTGTTTGTTTTGAGTATGCTGAAACATATGGTTAAACCAAAGTCTCCCTCACTCGTTTAAAATGTTCATGGTCAAATCAACATTGACAAGATACCAACATGTTCATTTTAAGTCTGGTGGGTACGGTTCAGAAGCATTGTGCTGTGTTTGATCAGTGCCTTGTGGGCCGCTTCAGTCCAGGGATTACAATGTTTGCTCTTGTAAAAAGTTGAACTGGTATATGAGACAGACCACCCCGATTTGCCAGACTGCCCAACTCAGCTGAAAAAACAAAGCAATGGCAAGAGTCCCTCCCACCGGTACCCTTGGACTCACTACTCTTTGTTCAGGTAAAGAGTGAAGGTAGATAATTAAAAGTAAATAATTACACCAAAGAGCACACATTGAGTCATGAAGGATTGTTAAATGGATGATGCGGGGAAAAAAAGAAAAAAAAAACACTGTAATGAAATTTGACAACGGTGGCACCCAAAGAAAGAAAAGGAATTCCACTGTCTTTTTGTAATTCAGCTGCTGCCACTTTGAGGACACAGACACCGCTGAGGAAAGAGGATGGCTGACGGCCATGCTGACTGACTGACAGACAGACAGCTCATTAGCCCCATTTCGGTGCAGGCCTGAGGGCTTGTTCAATCCCCTGAGCCAGACAGACAGCCGCACAATCTTCTCCTAACGCATTCTCCCTACCCCCCTACTGTGAGTAAACACCCCCCGCTATCAGACGGACAGAGCCACTGGGCCTATTCTGAAGCAGCCATTCTGATGGCTTTCAAGACGATCCCAGTTGGAGTCCATAAAAGACAGGCTACCACAATACTTCTGGCACACAAGAAGACATCTTCCTTTATTCTTCCCATAATATTAATTCCTCAGGATAGTAACCAGCTCAAAATTACTGCTCCTCAGAAGCACAGGACACCATCAGTAGGGCATCTCACATACCTGCGACTGGATGTCGTCAAGGGGCTGCAGTGTGTAAAGCATAGAAGTGAATTGTAGGGTTATTGTAGACTACCTTCCTAAACCGCTATATAGACTACCTGTTGCTTTGAATCCCTCTTTTCTATCCCAGACCGCTGTAATAAAAATGAACACTAGACTTAGATTTCCATCTATACACTGAGGTGTCCTCCAGATACCGCTATACCTAACGTGCCCGATAGGACACACCCCATATGATGGGAACCCCTGATCCACAACACTGAGGAACTTCTCTCATCTCAGACACAAACACTACCAGTGTCATCATAGCAGAGGGCAGCCC
>JACXGJ010000705.1:41099-109813 GCA_016801105.1 Esox niger
GGGGGGGGGGGGGGGGGGGGGGGGGGGGGGTTGAGGCTAACAAGTGACCTTTGATGACCTCCGTTTCGAAATGAGCCTCTAACTAAAATAAACATAATAGACTGTATATATGGAGAACTACGATAACAGAGGCCAGTTATAGTGGATGGTCACTATCTTCGTATTGAGAGCATTCATTAAATATGTTTATTCATTCATTAATGAATTCACAACTGAATAAACAGTCTTTATTCATGTTTTTTTACAAAGCCGTTTCGGTTTTTCTAAAACCAGTGTCATATACCCTAGTTAATCCAGAATGGTCCTAAACAGATGTTTGTCAGCTGTATTGCACGTGGTGAACTCTGCACCTCGTCAAGCTGCATTGCAATCACTGGGTCATGTCCGAGACAATCAGCTGGAGGTCACAAGGGAGAGTAAAGGCAGCCCATTGCACCACCCCTCCCCAGCCCTCTCCCCTCTCAAGGAGGCTGCAGCAGCATAGGACGTAATTACCTGCAAAACTGGGTTTGGAGGATTACCCCAGGGACCTCCATACCCAGGAATTTCTAACAACCAGAACAGGTAATGTAAGCAATGTGTCAGCAGCATTTATATACTCATGAATAACTGTATTTCAAATGGAGGTTGAGAAACGAAGCAGGCTCGAGCTGTTGTCATAGTCAGTCCTTTTTCTAAATGACTAAATTACAAATACACAGGATTGGTGTGGCAGATGTATTTTGTGAGTGTTTATTCTATATGTTCTTAGTTGTTGGCTGCCCCACTGAGGGTGCCGAATGCCTTTTTTGAAGGCAGCTCTGGGTCAAAACGCATGGTGAGACACATGGTGACACACCGTGACACTGCACATTGAGCGCGTATTGTCACGAACCATTACATCTCAGAGACAACAACAATGACTCCAATATTTTGAAATTTCCTGCACTTAATGAGCTGATTTTATGTAGGCTATTGGGTCGACATGACCCGTGAAATCAAGCATTCACCCAGATAGTTCACATCACAACTTTTCACAAGCTTTTTAACGTGGTGACTGTTTTCTGTATTTCCAGCGCTCAAATTTCACAGTGCAGATCAAGTTCAAGTCATGTAGTAGACTTTTAAGATATTATAATAAATAATTGTAAGATTCTCACCTGAAGTGTCCCAGAGGCTGAGTTCTATCCTTTGCGTGTCAATTTCAAAACTGGCTGTGTAGTTCTCAAACACCGTTGGAACATAATTCTATAGAATAAATAATTAACAAATCATAATTATGATAAACACAAATATACAACGATGTTGAAATAAAAATATTTAACTATACATGCAATTCATTTGAATTATTGCTGCATGTGCGTAAAACGCAGAAAAGTTCTCAAGAGGTATGAACATCTGCGGCACAGCTCCCCAACATTTGGAGCTTCCCAAACAGCGCATAGAAACAAGTCATTAGTCAATCCTAACGAAATCTAAAAACGTACCTCTGGAAAGCAATCTTTCGCAAAGACGTGAAGTAGAGCAGTTTTTCCACACTGGCTGTCCCCAACGACCACGATTTTACATTTCACGCTCTGGTTAGGATCCATTCCGGATTTTGTTGAAAGCTCTTGACTGGATTCTGTGTCCTTCATTGACTATTAAAATGTCTGTATGGCTGACTTGAGAAAGAAAAGCGTAGCACCGAAATCAGATTCCAACATCAACTGCTCCAGTCTTACTATCTTTGTATCTTCTATACGCCAGCAAAGCACTATTGATAATGAACCGCTTCGTACACTGGGGGTTTAGCCTATATATGAGTCGGTGAACCAATCGGTTTCCTCGGTCCGCCCCTCTCTCGCTCGCAGCAATGATTAACAATACCACGAGTACAGCGACCTCTATGCCTTTTTTTGGTATTTCTACCATGCAATTCTTCCAAAGTACAAGAAAATGTCTTCAGATGTGAAAAGAACTGGGCAAGTTTTCCATGTGTAAAAAGGTGGGTACAGCGCAAGCAAAAAAAACGTTGTTGCTTACTTAAGTGCCTTTCAAACAGACATTTCTAATATGATTTTAAGTCTGCTATGAATGTCCTTATAATATTTATGTTACCAGCACAAATTATTTGCATTACACAAGTTTGCTAACAGCGTGTGCCCCAAGTCATCAAACCATTTCCTTTCAAACTTAGTATTTCATGACTAACTGCGTATCAATAGTGATTGTACTTATACATTATGCACATACAACCAACAAATTACATATCCAGCCCAAAATGTAATGTTTAAAAAACTGTTTGTCATACCTAGACTTCATTATTAACTGAGTAAAGGACATTTCATTAAGTAGGCCCATTTAACAAGGGAGAGAACATTTGTAAAGGCAGCCATAAAATAACATTAAAAAAAATCCACTCTCTCAACTAACTTAAAATCAAACCTGGGATGCTCTGTGTCTTATACCATAGCATAGTGGTAAAGCTCCATCATTACACACAGACACACATCCTCACTCTCTCTCCGCAACAATTACTGTAAGACATTAGGATGAGTTCCCTGACTTCACCCTGCAGCTGTTCGTCATAGTAAATGCTTAATGAGGCCCTAAATGAGGAGAAGATCCTAGCTTTCCATGAAGGAAGCACTTTATTCTGCAGCCCTGCCCCAAGGCCCGGTCCCCAACATTTAGCCCCTCCCTCCACCCTCGCTCCACTCAAATGAGAAACTAATGGTGTCGTTTGCTGCTAATGATGCTCACCATGTGTTGTCACATACTGTTATTTCTCATATATGCTAATTGTTGTAAACTACATACAAATATAACGAAATATGTATCTTCGTGAGTTCAGATGCCGAGTGCTGGGAAACGTCCACCAAAATACTGACAAACATAAACTGAGGAAATGATTGCTACAATACAAGTGAGAAAAGAATAGGATCCATTGCACTGCAATACTCCTCCATGTCTGACGCTATTGATTTTTATTGGAGAGAAGCAGTGCAAGTCTATCTAAATTAGTGTGACAGAGATGGATTGAAAGGGCTATATCGTGAGCCCATCCCCCGTGATAGATTGCTTCACAACAGTTCAAAGCAACATGAAATGGGTGCTGACGGAGAGCCGTGGCACCTCCTGCTAGAGACAGGCATGACATGGACGAGGTGCAGCAGATGCACGATGTCGTCATCATGTCTTTCCAGGCAGGAGTAGATGACAATATTAGAAAACCTGCATTTTGACACGTTTCATGTTATTGAACAATTCCAAATCTGTGTTGCCTGAGTGTGGTTGAGCCACCTTGACAGTGTTCTTTAATCCGTTGTCTGCTACAGCATGACCTTACTGAGGGAGAACTATCCCTTCACTGACAACATATCACCACTGTAACTCAGATGTGGTCGTGGTGTTTTAAACAACAGTAGCTTGTTACTTTAACACACTGTCACATCCACTCCAATGCTGTGTTTAAGTAAGAAGCCCAATTCTGTTCTTTTTTTTCAGTACCAGAGATCAGCTCGGAAAAAGATCTGATTTAAATGGTCCAATGACACATAAATGGAAATGCATCAGGATCGGTGTTTTGGAACTCGACTGATGACTGCATTCTTTCTGGTTACTAGTAAGCCAGTGGTCCACTGGTGGACCACCACAGCACAGTGTCATGGTCTGGGTTGCCACCGCCATGGAGCAAGTAACCGCAGATGTTTTGCCATTGTGAACACACACTCCAGCGTACGCACATGCACACACGCTGGGGGAGATGTGCGGGGGGAGGGGAGGAAGGAATTGGGCAAGGGCTCAGAAGAAAGGACAAGAGGAGAGGGAAAAAGTGGCAGACAGCACCATGCAAAAAGAAACAGGAGGAGGCAGAGAGACAAGGAATAAATAGAGAGGGAGGCTAGTGTAGGGAGGTTAAAGAGAAGGGAAAGAGGGGAGAGGTGTGAACATCTGCGGCTCAGCTCTCCAGAGGTTCCGTGTGTGTGTGTGTCTGTGTGTGTGTCGTCCCAGCCCTGTGTGTGGCTAATTAAACACAACCAGCAGGCAACAATGGTTCCAAGGTTTTCTCTGCCTCAGTTCACAGTCTGGCGGTATCCTCCATTAAAAGGCTGCCAGGGAGCTCCATCCACAACAACTACAAACGGATGGGCTTGGAGAAGGGTGTGGGGATTTTTTTTTGTCAGCCAGGCTGTGATGTCCAGTTGTCCCTGTGAACACCCACTGTCAGCGATATCTTTAACAGCTCGACCTGGGCTGGTCCAGTTGGTGGAGCAGGTCACCTGGAATGTGTGACAGAATGGTTCTAAAGCCATTACGACCAACAGGTCAGTGAAATCTCCAACTTATAAAGCAAGGCCCAATGTCAACAGTGAATGTGGTGTGTTGTTTGGGTTGGTTGGATAACTAGCGACCTCCAAGAGAAACTGGATGGATTGTAATGTTGCCTTGCTGAAAGCACGTTTAGTGTTGCATACAGAAACGGTATATAGGATTCAAATGTGAATTCTTTAATATATTTCTAAGTGACTAAGGAACAGTCTGGCAATGCAAAGCTACCTGCATGTATTACTGAGTTGGGGAATTTCCTGTTCTCTGTAGTAACTCCAGTGATCGCATGTCTGTGGATCTTTTGTGAGCAATGGAAAACTCCACTGTTGCTTCTTTTTCTACACATTCTAAATAAGCTTTGCTCTGACGTCTTCTGTTCTTTCCCTGTCTCTCTGTATCTCTCCTCACTCCTAGTGCAAAATGACAGAATTAGTTGTCCACTTTCCCAGAGTTCCAATAGTGGAGGTAACTCAATGAAGGTAGAACAAATTTGTCTGTCCAACATGGGGAGTTCATGTCATATAATTTTTTGAGGACCAAAGAAATGTAACACAATGGTAATAATGTGATAGCAGCCATAGCAGTCAAAAATGTTAACACTAAATAATCCTAATGATTGAGGGTTCAAGCAGAGGAATGTTTGTTGTTTTGTGTTACTGTGACTCATGAGAAGCAATTGCTTGGTAAAAACACATTTATAACACCGATGTATTCAAAGGGATTACAAGACAGAAAAAATTATTATCACAGATGATTTCCTCTTTGTTGAGTGTCCTTTCCTAAACATTGAAATATGTATTTTATACTCTGACCTCCCCAGAGCAGAGACTCGGGTTAAGGTAAATCTGTTACCACTGCAGTCAATAACGTAACTCAAAGGTTAATGCCTACTGGGCTTCGAGGACTTGACCTCATGACCTTTTGAACTGACTTTTCCTTCTCTCCTGTCTGACCCTATTTCACCCTTACATCCTTGTTCTAACGTCACCCTATCCTTCCTGACATAATAACAATGTTAACTTTAGTTTAGTGTTAGAATACTAAGAATTTAGAATATTTTCACCGGCTAGATTGTAAGTTATAGAATATAATATAAGGCCTTTCATTGATCCAAAGACATTTAAAACACACCTTTATTTTAGCAGACTTCAGCAGGATACTGACATACAGTAATAGACAGAAACTTGTGACTCCAGATTAATGTGAGGATGCTGACATACAATAATATAGACAGAACCCTGTGACACTACATGGATAGGAGTGGCCATACCACAATCGATCTCCTGACCCTCAACTAAATGTAAACCAGCGGTGTTCAAAATGTTATTCACCGCAAGGTCTCCCCGATCAGCTCCCCACAGTGAAGGGGTGTATGGGACTGCCAAGGGCACAGATTTATCAGTTGATAATTTCCTGGACAGCAGAGCACTTTTCATGGCTAATGATGAACACGATACAGATTTGGCCTCCCATTGTTACTATTGAAAGCTCAGTGTGAACGTCATCTGCCCCTGCAGTGTGCTCCAACTTCAACGCCAGAAATTAAGGACATGTCCACGCCTGTCTGTTACAACCTTAGGAAATGTTGGTGATACGGGAGAATAACTGAAAAAGAAAACAGACACAATACAGTATGTTCATACTAGAAGAAAAGTCACATTATTTGATGAAACGCCTCTATTATGGAAGGTCATCTCAAGCAGAAGCTTTTTTCTCTCTGAATCAATCACCCTCCAAATGTTCCGCTGACTGTAAACACAACTTTCTACCGTCTAGAGCCAGGTCATATTAGATGGATGAGGCTCGTTGAGGAGAGGATTGTGAATTTGCCACAGTCCCTGCAATCCCAGTCTCATAGTGAAGCTACACATGACTAGAGTCCGCTCCATCATTGGTTGGTTGGTTCTCGATACAGTGTAGCCCAAATTACCTCTGGAAACCTAGGATTAATGGCAAGGTTAGAGAGAAATAAATCAATGTAATTCCCACCGTTTAGCCAGAGGCACCAAATGTATCAAAACTAAGCATTTGGGTGTGATTACTAGACTTGGAACCATGTATTCTATATTCAGGTTAGAATAGTAAGTTCGCTCTACCTCCTGCCTTATGGTTAAATCCACAGAGACATATTCATATTTTTTGTTGTTTGTATTTTAGAATTTGCTTTGAACAAATAATTCCGACTGGGGAGAATTTAAAAGTATGTGTCCCGAAAACACGATTACGTGTTTTCGGGACAACTCAGAGATGGCGAAACGATGTACCAACTGAAATGCCTCATGGCTTGAATCCAAAATCATCCCATGATCTTTTGTTATTCTCTTTTATTTGGAACAAAAAAGTACTTTCGACATGCAATTAGCTTCCTTTAAATAATGTCAAATAGTGATGCAATGCATTTGTCTGTCAGCCATGCCAACTAAGTTTAACCTTGTTCAGCCTTCGGTCCCCTCAAACCTTAAATCAAGTACATAGCGTTGGTCACCAACTTGGTTTCTCTGGGTCATCCATGTTTGTAATGTTTGCTATAGCCAAAGTACAAGTGTCTCACTGATACAGCAAAGGTGCTGGGGACCATACTGGGACCTATAGACACAAGTTACTGTGTGATGATTTATATACACACCTGTTGGGACAGGACAGCGGCTGTGAAATGTCATCAGCCTGTGCCCTTGTACAGTGTGACAGACAAAACAAAGCTGACCACCAGATATAGTCTAACCATTGTTTTTATCCAGTGCAATTCACACATTTATTATGATTTACCACAGGCCGTGGGCATGAATACAAAAACAGCAAATTATGCATAAATATGGTAAGAAAAGAGATGCAATTTCATGCCAGATTTGATCAATTATATCAGTGGAATAGAAAGCAAATTCTTGGTATTATGAGCTAATCTTTGTGCAAGGAAGATAGGAGTATGAATACATTCCATATTTTGTCTATTCAGGTATTGTAGCTGTATGCGTTAAACAGTGGGTGTACTCCTCACTCTACGCATTCTGACATGCCTTTAACAACAGATGGATAACAACAGGAGTGGCACTGTACCATTTACCACCAGGGTCTTCCTGCCGTGTCAGCCCTGCACACGGCACACACTAATAATCTCCTCATTGCTCAACAAAGTTCACCCAAGTGAATATAGTGTTGTTGTTCGCGTGTCTGGAATGCCTCAGTATGACAGGGTGTCATTCCTAAGGAATGTTAAGATCAAGTCAGGTAGAGGAACACAATGGTTTTTATTCATTTAGTTATCATGGAGGAATGACTTCAGAGAAATAACTCAGATTAATCTCTCTTATGGTCATTATGGACATTTGAATTCCTTTCTGTTAACATGAAATACTAGTATGATTAGAAAATATAAACAATATAATATACCATTTGTGTACAGGTGAACTAATCATTGAAGAGGCGGTGAATAATATTCAGGTCATTCAATATGCCTGTGGACCATATTAACATATTCCTGCAAAGTGCAATTTTGTATTTATTTTTGCTGTGAGGCTAAATCCTGCCCCCAGGGTGGACAAAGTCTTTGATCAGCTAACTTACAGTCCGAGGCAGTTTTAAAAATGGATGATTCAAAATAAGTGGAGCATCTCCAATGGTTCCATGACAAGGATTTAGAGTTTCCACTAATTTAAGGTCACTGACCGGGACCAAGAGTTTGTGAGGCAAAATAATATTGACTAAATATTATTTTTAAAGTAAAGACACTGAAACATTTATTCATGGTAGTAAAATCACTCTCAGGGTAGCTATTCCTTTTATAGCATTAATTGAATATAATAAGTCGTGCTACATAAAAAAAATCACACTTCCCCAATGTTTCCCACTTTACATAACACCTTTAAATAATAAAATATCTCCATCTCTACATGGTGTTAGTGAGCCTTAAGTAGAATGTAAGGCCACTGATCATAATAAAGGGATACAGTGAAGAGGATTGCTCTGCTAATGCCTTCCCTCATGATGAGGGGCCAGGTGTGTCGTGCTAACCTCAGTCCTCAGTCTTAATTGGATCTTTGCTACTGGGAGGAAAGCCCAGTCTCTTATGAAATAATGTGACCCAGAGAGACATAGCCATCCCATAATTACCCAGTAAGCCTGTCTGATTGCAGCTGCTCTTTTCAGAGTTGTCTGGAGGACTTTCTCCTGTTACCATGTCTCAAGTTTAGCTCAAGACGCCGTCTCTGACTTTTCTCACAGGGTCGTTTGTGGAGCTCTAGTATTAGAGAGAAGATCAAAAGCTTATGTGGGAAAGCTTGCCGTTGCCATTCATTTGTTTGAATGTGATTGATATAACAACCACCGAATATGTTTTATGATATTTGTATCAACTTCCACATTGGCCATCCCAGAGGAAGACATCCACTGTGGCAATGTGACCTTTGACTTCTGAACCCTGGCATTGACTGCTCTGCTGACCGCCCAAAGACACAAGTCTCCAATAGAAACGGAACAAAGCAATACACAACACATAAAACCATGACCCTATCGATCAATATGAACTGTGTGCCTCAAAAGCACACAAAAATATCACTCTGCACAGAAGCACTAACTCAGTACAAAACCAGATTCAGAGATCCATTGTGCCATCAGAATAGTAAAATCAAACTAAATGTAATCATTCTCTGTAGGTATGATGCCGTTTTTTTCCATTGTCTTGTTCTGTATAGCCTACTGTAACATAGCATCCAAATAAATCATGTGAGGCTATCTGTGTTGGACCATCTGGTCAGGAGTAATGGGACGGCTACCAGATCAGGGGTTCTCGGTGGTTCAAATGTCTGCCTACATCATTACCAACAGCTTGATGAAAAAAGGTTGGATCTCCTCCATCAGATGCTGCTGTAGAAACCAGGTAGAGTGTTTGGCTTTGGTTTTACTCCCAGTAACTGACAGGGGTAATTATATTGTGGGTTCCCATGGGAATTATATGAACCGTTTATACTGTAAAAAAGGGTTGAAATGTCAAGTTGCTGGTGGTGTTGGTTTATGTTTCTGCTGAGGTGAGCCACTAGGTTTGTAAAGGACTATGGTTCATCATGAGACAGAACATAATTGCATTCGGTTTGAAATCTCTGAGTCGCTGAATTGATATTCATTAAATTAGATTAGCACCGGGCGAGAAAGATAACTTCAACTTGGCATGTCAACATTTCCCATAAAAAGTTCAAGATCGCCCCTGGCACAGGAAGTGAGGCATAGATCAATCTGTCATGTCATTATTGAAGCGTGAGCCCTCCAATGGGATGGCACCATCTTGCACATATGAAATAACACATGACCTCAGATCTGCCAGCCTGGGCCCCCCACTATGGCTCTTCAACGGGCCCCTGTGTTCTAGAGTGATTGATTGGCCCCCTCAATGTATGTATAATGGCCCTCTGAGGGAAGAATCATGTTTAGCCTTTGATCCCTCGTCTCTGCGTCATAGCTTTTGCATCACCGTCAACGCTATCTAAATCACGAGGTAGGGACCGTGAAAACAGGAATAAAATAGGTAGTAGGGGGTAAGGGAGCATGATGAGCACAAAGACACAGCTTGTTTCCTGGTTTGAATTACAATTGATCCATTTTAACGTTCCCAAAACCTTATTTTTCTATCCTGCAAATTCCATCTGAATTTTGTTCAAATTGTGGTTAATGTCAGTCCTGAGGGAATAACGTCAGTGGTTGTAATAGATTAGAATCCTATCTGGAATGAGGGAAGAATCTCCAAATGAGTCCTGGGAGCTTTGGAATGACTGCAGCATATTGACTATAACACAGGGCTTTGAGGGCCTTCTATTAGCGCCCTGCAGGGTTACTATGGGAAAGGGACTTGTATAGAATTTCAACAGAAGCTTTCGGGCAACAGGGCAACAGAATTCTTTAAGGCCCCACACATTTGTAATTGGGCTTTTTTTGGGCTTAGTTTTGGTCAATTGCATGTACAAATGCCCTAACTATTTAGACTGGCTGACACCTGACTCAAAGGCATGACTTCATAGTCTGGAAAGACTGTTGTTGGCCAGAGGCGTTGATTATGAACAGGATGTGCCCTCGTTCTTGAAGTTGTTTGTGTCTGCTGTTAGCTATCCCCATTTGAAATTATTCTGACAAAAAATCTAGTTGCTAACCCCGACTTGAGGAGTTACAGCACATTTAACATTTTAATCAAGTCAAACATACTCTTATCTAGAGCAATTTACAGAAAGAGCATACATTTCAAGAGAGCTAGGGGAAAACAACACAGTTAGTTATCAGCAAAGGTATTCCAACACCAGATCTGTAAAGATGTGTGGGTCATTCTTCCTTGCCTCACTTCCCTAAAGAACAAGTAAAGGGGGTTGTGATGTTCTGCTGCTAATTCACTTGATCAGGGACTGGATCGTCTCATTGGACACTCCCCAACAGAACAGAAGTGTGGATGTACATTTTTACATTAAACCTCTATTTAAAATAAAACTCAATGTAAATGACTGATTTATGGGAAAATGCCTCACGCCAAATGTATCTTGTGTCCATATTGAGATATCTTACATGCAGTGATATGGTGATATTAATCTTAACAGCCCGAAAACAGCACACTGGTAGCGCTGATGATTGATGGAAGCAATATCATGCAAAGGTGTCATACATACATGTGTACAGAACTGGACGGTAGATGTGAAGTTGAGTAATGAGTGTAATATGTTACGTGCGCAGTGCCTGCCTTTGTCATAAATCACAGCCATGAAGGTGGCCATTTAAATGTCTATATGCTGAACAGTTCAGAGAACAGTATTAAACAACTTGAACTGAGATTTTCTGCAGTCGGCTGTAGTGTGTACGTCATCCCTCAACACCAGGTATATCCTACCTGTGACCACAAGGACGTACGTCACATGATCTGGACCTCTGCAGGCAGAGAAAAAATGTAGAACTCACCCTTGATGCCTGATTAATCCATAGTGACGATTAATGGTTTTCCTCTGGAGCGCAACAGTTCAGCGGGATGACCCGATGTTGTGAAATCAGGCCCTCATCCAGAAAACAGGAAATTGCTCAATCGTTTCGATCACATTACCAGAAAACCTTGCCTGTGAGTCCCTCAATTAAACTTGAATGAACTCTCCCGTAGAGTAAGGTCCCAAACTACATCAAAGAAGAAGATAGAAAGGGGTGTGGTGAATGGGCGGTATGCCACGGCCAAGGTTGTTCTTAGGAAGGCCTCATTGATACCGCCCGCAACCATGCTCCATGGACACCAAACACCACTCTGAGTTGCCTTAATTCTATCATAAATCTGTCACCAACACGATTAGAACTCTAATAACATTGTTTGTGTTATGTCCGTGGTGTACTGTGGCATAAACCATGGCGTTCAGTTATTTGGCATTCTGACTTCCAACCCCCTTGTTTATAATATGATGTAAGAGTAGACAGAGTCTGGACTTTTGAACAATCACTCATCTGGTTTTGATTTTGCCTTTCAGTTTGAGTCAGGTTGCTTACCTATAACCATGAATCACAGAGATATGGACACGTGGTTTCAATATAAAAGAAATGCCCCAGAAATTCAGTTGCTTTAGGCAGTCAAACTTTATGTAACTAGCACATTCATACTTTTGTAAGTTAGTTCCTGTCCCGACTGCAGCTGTCCCTTTAAATATGCTGATTGTGGGTATGAAAGATGGGGGAACATTGAGCATTGAAGATTAGAAGAAATATGGGGTTTGAAATGTGCTGCTTGTATGATTTCCAGGTACAGTGAGTAAGGTTGCCCAGGTCATCTGTCCTTCAGACTTTTCTGACCTAAAAATCTGGTAACGCCTGGGGTGTGGGAGCTTTGTGGAGGTTTTTTACTGATTCTCAGAGGGGGATTTGTGTGTGTGCATGTGTGTGTGCATTTATTTGGGGAGGGGGTTTTCATTGAGTCATTGCTTGTCTTCAACCAGCCAACATTCTCTCTAAACGAGACAGCCCACTGGTCCTTATAATCTTATGAAGACTTTGTTGCCAGACTCACAGGGAGCTATGGATTTCATTGCCTGCTTCACATCAGTACAAAGTGAAGGGGTTGCTGTATAGCTTACAAGGAATAACTCTCAGTAAAATGTGGGGGGTGGTGGTCCCCATTCTAACCCTAGGACCAGATTATAAGTCACTGTCGGTGCACACAGAGGGATGTACTGAAGAAAATGGCCGTAAGAGGGATGTGGAGAAAAAATTTAATTTGGAGAATTCATGCAGGGCACTTTGCAAGCCACATTACTAAAGTTCTACCACAAAAATAGGAACAGGTTATGTTTTCCTCTCTGCATATATTTATGCCAGAACTGGTTAATAGTCTTAGGCCATCTGAGAAAATTGCTAATGGCCATTTATCAGATAATTAATTGTATTTACTTGTGAAAACATTATAAAACATTAAAATGAATAAATAATTAACATTTATAGCATACATTCTGGTTAAATGATGTAAAATGGTGTAAAAGTCTTACAAGAAATGATCTTGTAAGGTGTACTGAACAAACAAACCTTTAAATGATGTTAAATGGTGTAAAAGACTTACAAGAAATGATCTTGTAAGGTGTACTGAACAAACAAACCTTTATTGCAGAAAGGCAACAAGCAGAATATATAGAATGTTTTTGGCTGCAACATATGAATCATTTTTTGTGGGGGTTTTGTGTGGATCTAAAGGAATGTTTTTTTTTATTTTCCTGCTGGATGATCCAAAAACGATCATGTTGTAGCCTCCTGGCAGAGGCAGGCAGATTTTCCTTTAAAATCTCCTGGTGCTCAACAAAGTCCATGATGCCATGTTTCTAACCAGGTTTCCAAGCAAAACACCCCCATAACGTCACGTATCCAAAACCGTATTTCACAGCAGTGATTCATTTATTTTCTGCATGACCATCCCTCTTTCTAGGCCAATACCACTGGGTTTGTGACCCAAAAGCTAATTGGACCATATAACTGGTTCCAGTCGAAGTTCTAATCAGGTTTTGCTTACTCAAGGCACCGGTGTTTGTCTTGATTAGTGTATTGGCTTTCTTCTGGCAAAAAGTTCAGAGAACTTGATGGTATTGTTGTGCCATCTAATTTTAGTTTGCAGACTTGCTACTCTGGTGATTCAGTCAAGTAACTATAAAACTATTCTTTTAGAATAATTTATCTCTCAAACCATCTCTCTCACTGAGCGTGGGGGAACAAACATCTGTCTAATGACTCAAAATTACTTAAACAAACACCTTTTGGCATTTCGGAAGCTATGTTTCAGAAGAATTTCTGCGGGTGCTAATAATGATGACACATGCCTCTGTTATTTTATAGCATAGAATGATTTTTACTTTTACCTGAAACAAAGGTTAGATTTCTCTTTGTATGTTCAGGGTGAGGTCAAGCTGATAAATGCAAATATTTTAATGGCCTTTTTGGTATTTACGAAGTGGCCCAAAGATTCTGGAGGGCACTATATAAAAGCCAAGCTATTTTACCTACAATTTACTTGCTACAATTGACCCAATCCTTTGAAATGGTGCACCATATTAGCCAAGGTTGGTGGTGGCTGTGCTGCACTGGGACAACTTTTAGCTGCAAGGCGGGGGGGGCACAGTTGACATTGAGGAATTTAGTAAGGAACCCTCTTTCCACCCTGTAAAACGAAGGCTGCAGTGCAGATGCAGACACACTGTCGGGCCGGCTTCATAACAACTCAGTGAATGTCTTTGATCCAGCACCTGTTAGGAGGGGAAGTGAAGCCGTGGTTTCTTCTGATATCTAGCTAACCAAAGATACACAGACGAGCCCATGTCTGGATGCGAACCGGGTCCTGGATTCTGTTGCAGTTTGCAACCTTTCGCACCTTCAAAGTAAATCAAGGCTTTGTGAGCCAAAACAAATGAGGACCGGTTACTGGATTAAAACACCTGATGTGATGATATTGGTTGCTGACGTTCCCTATGCCGTCAGTATGTATCAGCCATGCAACACATTATTTTTAGGTGCTACAGAAGTGACTAATGAAAACCAAGGTGATAAATTGTCATTTCTGTCAAACGCCGGCTTCCTCTCGTCCTACCACATGGCCTGCATTCTAGTCTTAGGCACAAATATGGCATCCAGCCCCAATTCTAACAAGGAACAGTGAAGGAATCTGTGGGCCACAGCTGGGATACAATATACAAGACATTCCTGGACACACAGTCATTTGGAAAGCCTTCGCTAGAATCCATGACTCATGCCTAAAACAGGCTACATAGACACATAACAATGGTTACGTAAGCACGTTGCTGAGGAACACCTCATTGACAGTTGTCTTACAGTGATGTCCTTATGTTTACAGCCCAAATGGACAGATACCAGTGGTATGAACTGTATAGCCCTGTGTGTTTATCTGAGGCCTTTTGCCCACTTCTCATCCAAGTCTCTCCCTCTCGTAGCAGCGTGATTCATCCTTCACTCAACTGAACTGGCTGTTTTCATCCCAATGGGAGGAGGTGGAAGAGAAAAGTCAAAGGGGTTTTATGAAGAAAAAAAGGAAATTCATTATTAACCATTCAGTCTGGAAAATGTCCTCTTCACCTAAGGACCCATCAAACACAACAAGTATCCAATCTGATAGGGTGGTTGTTTTTGTATTGAGGCATTAAGGGTTACCATGGTGATGGTAGTTTGTTAGCGATATGAGAGTTGAGGAATGCCTTTATATTGGCTGGTAAGATATGCCTGGTTTAAAGTTAAGCTCAGCAAGAAGCTAGTGAAAGTGCTTATTATGGCCCATCGAAGGAATGCCGCCTTGCTATCGGCCTGATGTGGGGAGAGACCAGAGACTTTAATTACTGCGAGTGAAATAGCGCACTCTGTCTGTGGCCAGCAAACTCAGACAGACAGTCCACAGGCCAGCTTTCCATTCCAGAGGAAACAAAGAGAAATGGGTTGTCTATAGACAGGGTAGCAGTGCTGAGAGGAAGCTGTGCTAAGTCATTCCGACAACTTTGTGGTCCATCAATTACAATGTGTTTTTCTTCAGCCTCATTTTATTGTACTTGGCTTGGCATTTACATTGCAGTAACACTAACCCATCTTTGGCATTTTAAAAATAAGAGGTTGTTGGTAGGCTTTATAGTCTAGCAGGTAATATTATTACATGACAGAATATGAACATTCCTTTTACAGTGAGCTCAAAGCTGTAGAACTCTTTTGAATTGTTGATGTTTTCTTCTGTGGTATTTTAAATAAATAAATTCAAGTAAAAGTGCATTCTACACCCCAAAAACCTTCAGCAGATGTCAAACAATCAATGTCAAAAATAAATATATAAGCTCTTTGCGCCAGTTGAAAGAGTGATAGTTGAAAAATGCCTGTTCACTGCCAGTAGTCCCTCACTCTCCAGAAAAAAAATGTCTGCATATCCGTCAATTACTCTGTGGAAATTCATCGGATGAAGGAGCGCTTTGTATCGAATAATTTCATTTTCAATTGAATACACTGTATATTTCATACAGTACCTGATCCTTGTTGTCATCATAGACCGGAGCATGTCCTTTTTTAAGAAAGGAGTGACAACTCTAAAGAAGTTAAAACCACTGAGGCAGCTCACAGGAGCTATGTGGAAAACAATGTGTTTCCTACACTCAGCCACTCCCACAGTCAGATCAAGTGACAGGAATATATCAATCAATCAAGTACATTTTATAAGGGTTTTTCAGCAAAAAAATGCTGACCAAAACAAGATATAGACAGAAGATTCTCATTGAGATATAGACATATATATATAGACACAGATATAGACATATAGACAACTTTCTCATCTTTACACAAGCTTGGCATCAGTAGAATGTAAAAAAAAAAGATTGGTTTTCCCCTAATGAAGAAATGCCTGCTCAACATAAACCTTAAGCATCCAGAGCAGCAGAGTTAATCAGCTAGACAGGTCCCATCCGGTGGGCTGTCAGGCAGCAGGGAACCCAGACGGTCTTTTCCATTTGGTAAATGTCACTCTCCTCCGCTGAGCCAGATATGTCTTTAAAAGGTTTCTGCAGATGACAATTTAAACATCAGTTATAAGAATGCACTGCAGCAGACATCTGAAAAGTTTCCCATCCCCGCAGAGCGGAGATCAAAGATTTGACCTCCAGCATCCTGACGCTTAGGATCCTCCTGTATCCACAGAATGCATCACATACAGTATAGTGGTGATCAGCAGTGGAGCTTTCCTAACCTAGAAGTACACACACACATTGACACATGCTGTTCACACTGTTATCATGGGACGTGTGGGACCTGTGATAGATCCTTGTGTGAAATGTAAGAGTGGGAATTGATTCCACATTATTACCCTGCGACCAAGTCCACAAACCTCTGCAGACACGTGTACGCGCCGTCCCGCTGTCAAGGAATGCAGCTGCCCCAGGAGAATTGTTCGAGTCTATCTCAGGTTTCTGTGGCTTGTAAAATCCTCTAGTGAGCAGATTTATAGTGCAGAGGCCCTGTTTAAAATGTACAACAAACATGACTAATAGCCCGGTCTCTCTCCTGGCCAATAACAGAAACTCCAAACAGATGTATTCAACCTCTCTCTTACGCTCTCTAGGTCCCACATAAAACTTTCCATTTGGCCGGGTGTTAAAGAAATAGGAATAGAAATAGGCAAGGGATAAAAGTAGGTCTGCCAAAAGCACCAGGGAACAGTGCTCAGTATTGTATGACTTATATCAATTTCATTATCATACAAGATAGCAGCCTAAAATAATGCTCTTGTTATATTTATTCCCTAATGGATAAAGGAAACATTCACTGGACGTTTTGAAGTCTCCTTGGCTTTATATGTAATAAGTAGGAACATACACTTAGATCTCTGATTGCCTGAACACGCTGTCCCCAGGGATTTGGGAGTAGGGAAGTAAAAGCTGAAGTTAGACAGTTGTTAGATCAATCTTTACACTGTGTCTGACTATCTCAGCTTTTAAAACAAGAATCATCACCGGAGAAGACTTTTGTGACATACTAGGGCAATTCTTCTTTTTTTATGGAAACCGTTAATTAAAACAGACTTGTTGTTTCTGCCAGGTAGTCCTTAAGCTGATGTCCCTCATCTTCTCTGATTTGATAACTTCACTTTACAAATGTAAAGTCTTGGCTAGGCCCAACAATCTTACCTTCTCTCCCAACCCTTGGTCCAGGACTATGATTTCAGCCACCCAGGAATGTGTTTGCCCTCACTGCCCAGACAGTGGAGGTTTCTGGGGTGGCCACACAGCTCAGAGATATTTCTCAGTGAAAGACTCAGACAGATACAGAACACAGCCAGATAAACTTCAGACCTCCTCCTCAGCCTTCTTCTTTGCATCTGACCCAACAGGCATATGTTCCACTGCTCTATACTTGTAAACAAGTGCAGTTTCACTATATTCCACCAGACAAGAGTTTAACTCTTCAAATAGACTCCAGTTGTATAATAGTTACAGAGTGATTTGTCTGATTGTTTTTGTCTCTCTGCTTACGGTCACTTCACTCCACAGGGACAGACCTAACATCATGGCATCAGCAACACTGAACACAAATACCTCAACTACCTCAATATAATTACAATATCATTACATTCACATTTCAGCCATGCAGCAGATGCTCTTATCTGGACATATGGTTGATATCTTAATGTCAATTGTCAGATATGCCACTGAAATACCTCATCCAGTCCCATGTTGTGGCTGGTGAAAACCCTTGTGTAACAGTGATTTTGCTGCAGTGCGGTGCAAGGAAAAGTCCTGGGTGAAACAGACCAAAAAATGCCAGGTAATGCATTACATTACCTAATTTGCATCTAAATCACTGTTTTAAATAATCACACCGAGAACGTTGATACGGCATTGCCCAGGTGAGAGTACCTCTGTGTCCCAAATGGCTACGCTGCCTGTGTACAGAAGTGCCCTAATTTGATTGGAGCTGTATGGTTCTTAGTTCCACTTGGAAAGTGTCCCGTCGGGCAGCAGCAAACCAGTCAGATTAACAAATACTGCCCTGCCCCTCAAAGGGGTGAGAATGCCCTTTACCTCTGCTACCGCCCCACAGCACGGTGATTAATTATTCAGCAGGTGCCTCATTATTAGACTGGCAGTCACTCACTGAGACGTATCCCAAGCGTCACTCTATTCTATACCTAGTGTACTACATTTGAGCTGATCCCTATATGTCTGGGTTAAAAGTAGCGCAACATAATAGTACACAATTTGGGACGCATAATAATGCCACACCATCGCTGACTTTATCTGGGTCTTGTCAGAATACATCATTGGAATGTATTGTATATTTACTTGGGGTCATGTTTAGGATCATATTTCGGCATAGAATTGTATTTTTTAAGCCGTAGTTGGTGGCCCCTTTCACAAGAACTGTTGGAATTTGAAGCATGCTCCTTAAGGAAATGTCTCCATTGTTTTTGTTTTGCATGCTAAAATAATAGGCTTGCAATCGGAATTACAGTGTTCCACAAGATTGTCTGGTCTGCTCAGAAGAATGTGATGGAAACCTAATCATTCTTTCAGAAGAGCGCTATGGGTTCAGCTGAGTCATGTTGGTATACCCTTTTATTTGAAGACCTTTGGAGGGTTTGAAAGATAGGACAAATGAAAACAGTGGCAGTCCAAATGGTAGAGAGAACACTGAAATTACAGATAGCATCGTTCAAATGTTCCACTCTGCTCCATAATCACTTATTTCTATTACAGCACATGTATCTCTATGATTATAGGACCATTTGCCAACCCTTTATTTCTACCTAGGTTACCTATTCATTTAAATGCAGTATAATTGATCGATTAGCTATCATGCAGCTTGGAGGGCCTTGCTCCTTTCACATTCTCCTGATTGTAATAAGCTACTGTTGACTGGGCCACTGTATATTTTATCTTTATATCCTACTCACTCTCTGCAGTAATATGAAGGAGTGAGCATTTCAGCATCAGTTAGCAATTATACAGTAACCTTTAGCAATCTTTGCACATATCTGACATGGCATTCACTGGCTGCAATATGGAAATGGCTGCAAACCGAATATATGGGCTTTTATTAATTAGGGGTATCAAACCCAGCATGCTGATTGAAAGCAGTTGTACTGTACATACAGACTATACCGCTGGCATGAAAAAAAAAAGACTAACTGCGTTGGTAAGCATTTCGTAATTTACTTTTATTATTCAATAAGTATCTTTGCTTAATTCTACACTCCCCAAGCCTGTAAGTGCAATAGGCTCAAAACAGTAGGTTGAAAGCATGCATCAACTGTGCTCTTTATGTTCACAACGACAAAATGAACCAGCAGGGTTTATTCACCAGTACATCTGAAACATATCCTCCAATCCAATGCCTCCTGTTATAAACTCTGACCATGTCAATTGTAAAAACCAGCCACTTATGATGGACTGTGTTTTTTCAGTTTTTCCTCTGCTGGGCGGTTCTCGACTGAGTCTTTAATCTTTGTTTGTTTTTCCTGAGTGCCCAATGATTGGCTTCACCTGAACTGACAGGAAAGGGTCAAAAGATCAATCAGGAAGTCCCCGGCTATGGCCAAACCAAACAAAGTGTCGGCCGAGTGAGGAACAGCATGACCGGTCTCCAGCTATCAATGTATACATGGAATGTAGAAATGAGTCCGCCCTCCTTAACACTTAATTAGACCAGATAGCTTCACCCTCAGGTATAGAACTGAATACATTACCGGGGGGCGGGGGGTGTATGCATCACCTTCTACAATCTGTCTGCACCCCATCCACTGACCTTCAAGCCCACCCACATGGCCCAACATACTCTTTATCACACCCTTCAAGTTCTACCCCGCATCGTTGCAAGGAGCTGTTGAAATGTAGAACTAGTCCTCCTAGACCTCTGGACCCTGGTGGTACTTTTGACACCTAGGGCACCAGGTCAGTCAGTCATATAAGGTGCTCCATGCCTGTGAAGTGCCTTGTCAGTAGTCAACCCGCTCAGTCATTCTGGATAGAGCCGCGCCTTTCCACTCCCCGCAATCCATCTCCATCCAACCTGTGCCTCAAACTAAGAGGGTGTGGGGGAGAAAGTTGTGGTCATCCATCAAGTTCCGTCTGGACCATGTCGTGGGTGATAGCACCCCCAACTAACCCTCAATCAAAAACCTCATATCCTCCTTCCATCTGGGACCTTGGTCCACAAAGCCTCCATCACAAGCCCCATACCCTCCTTCCATCTGGGACTTGTGTAAGCGCTACCACACAGTCCTGTATGGCTGGACCGGATACACATTCCAGGACACAGGGACAGCCTTGCACCATCTGTCATCCAGTTAACTGAGGGGCTGTCTGGGTTGCACCACCTTTGTGTCTGGGTCCCAGAGTCTCTGCCCTGCTTAGCCAGTCCCAGGTCTGGGAAGCATCCTAAATTGCACCCTATTCCCAATTTAGTTTACAACTTTTGACCATCTCATAAATCTCATGTCCAAAAAAGTGTGCTATGTCACGAATAGGGTGAAATTTGGAATGTTGCCCAGAATTGGCGAACCAAGGTTAAAGAGGCCTGACCATCGGTGACTTTAAATGCTGTTTGGAATTGTTTACAACTGACCTGAAACTCCTCATCATGAACAATTACAGACATGATCACAGGCTGCAAAATCTTTTAATTTGCTTTCAGGCTAAAACCACACAGCATGTGATATTATATTGTTTATAAGTACAAAGAAAAAATATAAATGAAATTCTAGCTGGTTGGGCATCAATTTCTTTAAAATGATGAATCCATCAGTAAGCTCACATTTATTTCTGAGACACATATATTTATTTTAGTTTCCACACTAACATCAACTTGAGCATCCACAAATAAAATTAGTTAATGGATAAATGAAAAATAAAGTACATGTAGACAGATTTTGTCCATTATGAATTTGGACACAACGGACTCTCAATCAACTATAAGACATAAACCTAGTCCATTTAAATTCATTAACAACGATTAATTGCTCATTGTTAATGATTGTTCATGAACAACTAATATACAACTAATATTTAAATCCTTTTTGTGGGTATGTACTCCCCCAAAGGGTAAAACACAAAGTATGATTCATATATTGTTTGTCCAATTGTGAGAAATCAAGTTGTGATATTAAATACAAATTCCACACCCACAACTTTGTTATAGCCCACAGTTTGCCTTTACTTGGTCTCCAGATGTCAATCATTGATAGCCTACATCAGATTCCATTGTATTAACATATAATTGAGTCTGCATCGTAATAAACCAGAGGCATTCAAATCCCTTTCCTTGAACTAAGCATCATTCCTGAAAAGAGAGACAGACATACAGACATACTCGAACACCTTTACTATTTTGTACATGGAGATGTCAGTGGTACCATTTGGTAGTCATTAGTGTTGAAGAAGGAAATCAGAGGAGGGGAGAAGTGAAAGTGGGGGTGTGGTAGGGGAGAACACAGGAAGCGGTGAGGAGACTACCTCCACATGCAAACTATTAGCCAGCCTCTTATCATACAGCCCTACCATGTTAAATCTGACAAAGTATAGGAGAGATTTAATACAGATAAATGTGTCTGTATTCACTGGGGATAGTTTGTACGTGTGTGTGTGTGTGTGTGTGTGTGTGTTTGATATAACGCAATTACTGCAGCAATTCATTTGCAAGCGTGCCATATGTTTGTGTTCAGAATACTAAAGCATATTAATAGAGCCCTAGCTGTCGTCTCCAACCTCCAGTTTACTGGGTCCAGTATAACTGTGTGCAGGTGGGTATGTTTGCATTAACACAACGGACTGCATATATGAAATATGAATGAGCTTGTATGTGATGCAGAATTGCTATATGAATAATGCATGTTTGTGCCATTAAATGAAGTGTAGCGACTTGTGTATACTTATAAATATTATATATAAATATTTACGTCAGATTTATTGTGAGCACAGATAAACCTTGCATTTCAATGACTCACACCTCACAGATTTTTTCTAACATTCATATCGAATTTTGAAGACGGCAGAAGACCTCTGCATGTTGGTATGACAGGGGAAGGGAAATTCAGTGCTGAAATCTCCAAGAAATAGAAATGACACAGAGGTGGCGCAGCACGGATGTTTAAGATCTCCACGACAACCTGTTCCTTCCTGGTAGGGAGACGTCTAAACGACGTATCAGAGCAGAGATATGCCCTTTATCCTCTGCACACCTTGAAAACTGAAATAACTCATTAGCAAATGACAAAGCAAGGGCAACCATTGAAATAAGGCATATAATGGATGAAGTCAGACAGAGTGCACTCATTTCATTCGACAGACATCTGCCATTTGTCATTTATCAAGCCAATATCTTGGTAACTGTCGTCAAAATTGAAAATTAATGACTATACGCCCATCTTTAAGAGACACAGTTACACACTTTTTCTCAGAAGGTGGTTTGCTACTCATGCTACGTTTAATGTTTCTGAAAGAATTTTGGGAAAGAGCAATAAGTTGAAAAATAGATAATCTACTGAACTTTGAGGTGGCCATGGTTTGAGCCTAGCTACATCACCATGTTTTAGGTTCTAATGATCCCTGCAATACATCTACGAATGGCATTCTGTTCCACATGACAGACAGGTAACAACATTCGAATAACCCCACCCCAAAAAGTTTGGGTCTTACATTTTTCAAATCTTGATTACGCTTCAAAAGTTTTCTTTAATGAGGCCCATGGCCTCCCAGCCGGCCGGCGGCAGCCCACGCGGTGAAGTCACTGTTATTCCAAAATCAGCTCTGGAGCCTGCAAGCCTAACATCCAGGCCCCAACTAATGAGATGGAGCAGTCACATACAATAAGTGTCTGATATGCCAACACATAATATGTGTGTTCCAATTGGCACCCTATTCCATATATAGTGCACTATGTTTAACCCAGAAAATGCAGACAATAAAGAAGTGATTCCACACATTCCATCTCCCTGCCAATTTGGCCTCACCGCAGGAAGTAACATTCTGTACGATTTTCTGAAACACTTAATCTAATATGATATGTTATATTATGCTAGGTTAACCCTTTATACCCGAAAATGGCCTTCTTTTTCATTACTGGATCGGCCATGAAAGGCAGTGTTTATTTAAAATTTATATTTGGTAATATCATAAAATGAAAAACTCAAAATCTTCAACTGTATTCATGCGGGCTGCGTGCTGTGGCTAACTAGTCAGCTAACCACCTGGTTCATTTGTACAGTAAGTCTACTTAGAAAAGTTGTGTGGCTGCAAAAGTGTTCTTCTCTCACAAGGAGAATTATACTTTCACAAGCTAGCCATGAGTGGAGGCAATAATATTAAGGTTAGGGTCTTACACATTTTATTGTCCCAGATTTATGTCTGGTCTATGAGGGCAGGCTTCTCTCATAGAAGTCGTACAGGGTGGAGGCTGGATGGAGCATCACAGTGCTGGAAGCTGAAGAGACGGAGTCACATTTCCAATTAACTTTAAAGGAATGGAGTCATTTCATTTATTTTGGAAGACCTACAGGCCCAATGATGCAATTGTTTTTGGACAGGATTTTAGCTTTAATCGCTACATCAAAACTTGCAAGGTCATTTCATCATGGCTTAAACTGAAATTCATTTTCTAATTGTCAGTAAGACCTTTTTCGCCTAAAATTAAGAATTATTTTATCGTAAAAATGAATCCGAAACACAGATCTTAATGTGGAAAACTTGAGAATTCAACTGAATGTGTCTTAGGTGCAATTGATGTTTCTACTCTATTATTTATTTGTACATTTTATCACTACTGTAGAGAGACAGCAATCTACAATCTACTGCCTATGTCTTTCAACCTGTGATATGGATATAAAATACAGGGTTGGGGAGGTCTTAAAATGTAATAACACAGAATATCAACCATTTGTCTTTATTCATAAATCGCTTGAAGTAAATGTTGGACAGTTTTTTTACAACAAAAAAATACTTGTGTCGCTGTTTTACCTTCATACTAAATATACGATACAAAATATAATCTAGTAATATTGCATTCGCAGCAGCCATTTATTATTTTTGAGATGTCTGACATTGTCTAGCTAATATAAAGCAACCATCAATATTATTGATAAAGTTTGCAAGCTGGCAAATTTGCAGATGAAATAGCTTGCCATCCTTGCCATGTAATGCTTGTCCCGATAGCTTGCTAGCAAAGGTGTATTGAACAATGTTGATGTAGATTGCTGTAGATAATTAATAAATAAATAAAAATACTTGTTTACTGAACTTTGTTGTCACTCTACCGTTTGAAGTGTAAAACATGCCTGTGTTCAGAATCCCCCGACAATTGCATATGTAGATTTTGTATAGCTTGTTTCAAATGACAAATGGCTGTGCTAGATAGGATTAATTAACACCGATTGTATGTCAGGCACCAGTCTTTATTATTGTTGTAATATGTCTGCTTGTTAGAGCTTTCTTTCTGTTTATTCATATACCTACATTTGACATTTTAATGATTTAGCAAATGCTGACGTGTGGTAGGGAGTGCATACATTTTCATAATGAAGGCAGTGAAGTAGTTTTGGGGTAAACGCAGTTTGCCTCACTGTTGTGTCGAAGAAATGCAGTGAAAGTATAGAGGACTTTTTCCACAACCAGTGAACAGAGTTTAATCAGCAATTATTTTACCACCACAGCGCTGACCAGTTATGTCGTTGAGATCAGTACTTCTGCTGACAATGTGACAGACAGAAACAAGACAGAATATGAAGGAATGGATGAAAAGGGCTGTTCTACAAAAGGATGAATGTAATCTTTAGCTGAGAGATGTTCTTTCTCTGTCTCAATCTGTCGTTAAGAGAACTGTACAGTTTTATAGTCTTTTCCCTCTGCTGTTTTTCAGTCTTGGTACAAAGTTACCACTGGTTGGCCACTTTCAAAACTACTGGCAAAAATTATATTAACAAAACAAATTTAACTTTACATATTTTTTTTAAATAAAGACAAATGGCAAAATAGTCAATATCCATAAGCCAGAAAAATCTTTATACCAAAGAGGTTACATTATTCTTAGAAGAAATAGGAAATAATTTAAGGTTCACAGGTGCCAATACAGTTCACCACAGCAGTATACAATGTTCACTATGAAGGCTCTGTTTAGCAGTATTAAATCCAGTCTGTCTCTGGCTAGATTCTGATGCACAGATCTTGACTGGCTGCTTTAATAATTTATTCATAATTTGTTATTGCTTTATAGTAAGGTTAAATCAATAAATATTATGAATAGCCATACTTCCTGAATTAAGACGTTGGATGCTGTGATTGGAAGCGCTTACTGCATTTTAGAGATTTTCAATTATGAAACAAACCTTAAAAGGCCACAGCTTGATTAATGTGTCCGTAGAAGCCAGATTTTCTGTATAGTACACTATTTCTGCCTAATATTGTGTTCACTTGCTGCCTAATATATCCCACCTACTGACAGGTGCCACAACAAAAACAAGATTATCAGTGTTATTCACTTCATCTCTCAGTGGTCATAATGTTATGGCTGATCAGTGTATATCGGAATAAATGTGCAATTTTCAACATACAATGGATTGTATGTAATTTTAGATGAAGAGTAATGATTTGCATCACTGATTATCTGCATTCCCTATCAATAGGGAACAGTTTCTTGAGAAAATATTCCATCCCTTCACTTTCTCCACATTATGTTATGGACTGATGAAATTGAGAAGCCTTGTGGACAGCCTTGTTCTAGATAATTACACAGTACTGCCATCTAGTGTCCTTCGGCATCCATTATATGCATTATTACAGCACGTGTTATGGATGTTACCAATATTCTAATGCTGTGTATTCAGTCAGCAAATTGGCCATATGTTTATGTACAACTAGTGTAGACAAAAGGACACAGGTCTTTCAATTGAATTAAAACAATAGCACCTGATATTTCTTATCTTTATTTTATTGGGATGGGCTGGGGTTAAGAAATAATGGTATTATCCAGACAGATATTTTTAAAGATGAATTACCACAAAGATCCCTGACACAGAAAACATCAATAACGTATCTAGATTTAAACATTTTAATTTGTAACCTTCTAGTTTTTAATGCATTAGATTATTTTAATATTATATTCTAAACTTATGCCACTGCAAAATGCATTATCATGTCCTAATTAAACTTAGTATTATAACTGATTTGGAAGTTTATCACCACAATACTTTGATAGCCTGAAATAATAATTATTTATATGAAAAATTACTGTACTGTCACAGGCAAAACACAACATTGGCAAACCCCAATTAAACATATCATCTACATTTAATGTGATAAATGTCAGTTGCGGGTTTTAAAGTTTCCTTCTCTATCATTTCCATAGATGGATCAGGACAAACAGCACAAGCCATCTTTGGAGATGCCAAAAAGGTCAAATGTTCAATGGTAACTGACATCTACCCCAAAAAATGTATACGGCATGTACCACAAAGTTTTACATTAGTATTTAATACAAGCAATGTAACCAAATTACACTGTACTCACGCTAGCTTAACCCAGCTCTCCCTGAATGAGAGAGTTGCGTTTGTAAATAGACAGTCCAACAATAACTTTGAGATATCTACATCAAGATATCCGCCATCACAATGTGCCCTGTGTCAGTGGAGATACAGTTTAATGGGAGAAGATGATTAATGCCTCAGCAATGATGAGACATTAATCTCATGCCTATTCATTGGATGTTAAGGTTATGTTAGGCCGCCATCTCAGCGCAGTCCTCACTGAAGAATGCTTTCACGTTCTGTCCCCTGGAGACATATTTAATGCACTCCACCTCGCCACCATAGTTACTGGGTTTCTGGAAGTGAATCTCTAAGTGGTCCTGAATGTCCTCCTCATCCTGGACATCTTCTATGTCGTTCAGAAGTATGCTGCGTTTTGGAGCACCGCAGAACGTCTGGGGAAAGAGACTTACGTTACAGGAGACTACTGCACCATTTTTGTGGCATGTTGTAGGTCTCCAGGAATGACAGGAGAAAGATTAATGAGGATAATGTCATTACCTGAAACTTCTTCAGCTTGTAACTGTAAACGAGGCTAACATTTACATTCACCTCGTGGTCAACGTCCACACAGAACTTTTTTTTCATAGCAACACTCTCAGCAACTAGAGAAGTAGACAGACAGAAAGGTTATGAACAGATGTCATCTGTGATAAAACTCCCTTTTCCAATAAAATGCCATTTCCCAAACAAGGACTTATGTATGACTGCATCTGGGGTTCCCTGATTTTAAACAGGTGGCTTGAGAAACAGAAATATTAAAGTTTGATCCTTGGTACTTCTTCGTGTTGCATTATTTTACTATTATATATTTTGGGAATAACCACAATACAAGAAACAGAATGTTCACACACATGCACTTAACAGAATTGATAGACTTGCCTCCAGTGTTGAGGAAGGTGATTTGACCTCTCCCAGTGTGCATGTCATAGTCTACCATCTCCACCTCTCCTCCCCCTCGGCTGGGTTTGGAGAAGCTGATTTCCAGACGATCTTTCATTCGCTCCTCTTGCAAGGAAGGTGGCATATTGGAGAAGTTGACGCCCTTTGTGGAGACATCAAGATGAACCTGTGTGGCAGCAGTCACATACCTTGTTGAGCGTCACCGTGGTAATGGAAGAGCAGTTAATTATCCATAATCTCATTGTGAGACCACGGTTCGAATTCTGCTTGCTTGTCTCACAGACAGCCTGGGTTTGGGGGGTTAGTAATGGATTATGGTTGCCTTGCCTCCCTGCCCTAAAAGTAAGGATTAAAGGAAATGTAATATATTATATACAAAATGTTAACCTAATTAAACACACAAGACAATTAATATCAAGACATGGACACATATCTCCAGACAAACAGAAATGCACCAGTACCGGCAAATATACCAAGGGAAACATTTTACAATTACATTGCAACTGCTCACACACATGGCCACCATACTCAAACATTGTTGAAAGTTTTGTTTATGATTTAGTTTTTTTGTACACTGAACAAATGTATAAATGCAACACTTGTTTTTGCTGCCACTTATCATAAGCTGACCTCAAAGATCTGACTCTCTATGTACACAAAGGGCATATTTCTCTCAATATTCAAATATTGTTCACAAATCTGTCCAAATCTGTGTTAGTGAGCACTTCTGCTTTGCCGAGATAATCCATCCACCACACAGGTGTGGCATATCAAGATGCTGATCAGACCGCATGGGTATTGCACAGGTGTGCCTTAGGCTGGCCACAATAAAAGGCCACTTGAAAATGAAAGGAAATATAATTTGCTTGTCAAAAGTTAATTATAAATGGAACAGCCATCTCATTTTGGTAAGTGTGTTAATTTAATAGTTGTTTTTGTTTTAAATGAGGTAAACGTGAATGAGGAGATCTTGTGTTTTCAAGACATAAATATATCATTGCAAATATTAGCATTAAGTACATTAATTAGTTGTGGTATGGTCAAATGCCCCTTAACACAATCTTACACCTATAGCTCTGAAAAAAAATAAGAGACCACTGCAAAAATATCAGTTTCTCTGGTTTTACTCTTCATAGGTATGCGTTTTGAGTAAAATTAATATTTTTGTTTTATTCTATAAACTACTGACAACATTACTCCCAAATTCCCCACCAAAACATTGTCATTTAGAATAACAAAATAACAAATGGTCAAATAACAAATGGTCAAAATAACAAATGGTCATAGCAAATAACAAATGGTCAAAATAACCAAAAAATATGCCTTTTTTTCAGACCTCATAATATAAAGAAAACAAATTAATATTCAATTTTCAACAACAAAAAACCTACATTTGAACTTAGGATGAGTTACAAAATCTATATTTGGTGGAATAACCCTGATTTTTAATCACAGCTTTCATGCCTCTTGTAGGGTGACTTAATGCCACTCTTGGCACAAAAATTCAAGTAGCTTGGCTTTGTTTGATGGCTTGTGACCATCCATCTTCCTCCTGATCAAATTCCAGAGGTTTTTAATGGGGTTAAGGTCTGGAGATTGGGCTGGCCATGACAATGGTCTTGATCTGGTGGTGTTCCAGCCACACCTTGATTGACCTGGCTGTGTGGCATGGAGCATTGTCCTGCTGGAAAAAAAACTATTCACACAGTTGGGGAAGTGTCAGAGGTGTTCATTCAGGATTACCTTGTACTTGGCTTGATTTATGCATGCTTCACAAAGACAAATCTGCATGATTCCAGCCTTGCTGAAGCATCCGCAGATCATCACCGATCCTCCACCAAATGTCACAGTGGGTGCGAGACAAAGGCTTGTAGGCATGTCCAGGTCCCCGTCTAACCATAAGATGACCAGGTTTTGGGCAAAGCTGAAAATTTGACTAGTCAGAGATGACTTTTCTCCATTTCCTTACGGTCCAATCCTTATGGTATTTTGCAAACTGCAGCCTGGCTCTTTGCTTCACATAGATAAAGGACTATTTTCGAGTTTTGCACAACTTCAGGCCTGCCCTAGGAGGTTTTTGCATCGTCCTCACCGTGCACTTCACCCCAGCTGCTGTTTGCCAGTCTTTTTGTAGGTCACTTAATGTCATGCTCCAGATGTTGAATCACATTCGAATGTGTTGACGATCATCCCAGTCAGTGGTCAGCCATTTTCACCCAGTGCAAGTCTGTAGCTTTGTTGTCCCCACTGTCTGTTGCTTGACCTTGTACTTATGAACCGCCGTCTTTGAAATGTTCATAATTGAAGCAACCTGACGCTCACTATATCCCTCTGCCATTAAAGCCAGAATTGAACCATTTTCCTCACTCAAAGCTTTTATTTTCACCTCTTGTCATGCTGAATAGTTTTTTATTCAAATTACTTTTGTTTTTGCCATCAAGCAGGTCCTATTGCAAAAGGATAGTGATGACCACAGCAGCTTTTTATACATTTCCTTATTAAATTAGATTTGGTTCAGGTAATCTCTTAGTCAGTATCTCATTAAATAAAATGAGGTGTGCCTGTGTTGGAATTTAACAGACAGTGGAATGGAATGGGTGCCATATTTGTAGAGATGCTGACTGAGGAAAAATTACGAGTGGTTAAATTTTTTTCAGAGCTGTATATTGGTTATTTTTACTCATTGTTTTCACATACACACAGACAACTGTATCCAATAAATAACATTTTCATTGGAAGAGATTGACAAAGTCTGTGAAATGGTGTACCTCAAACTTGACAGAAGGATCTAGTGTAAAGCATTTTGGCTTCACATCCACCTTGTCTTTGTCACAGGACACAGTACATTTGGGCATCTTCAGGATGTGGGCAGCCACTGAGAGAAATGATGAATGTCAGTAACATATAAAAATTATGATTCAATTGTAAATTAATATGCAGAAAAAGTGCAACCCATTGTGTTTTCAGTACCTTTCTCCTCTTCAAAGGTGATGAGAGCCTGCCCTCCCTTCAGGGTGATTGTTGGTCGCTGGGTAATGGTGAAAACCCCCTTGATGTGCTCACCACCATTATCACTGTCCTCTTTCTCACTCTTATTGGTAAACTTCAGCTTTTTCTCAGGGATCTGGGCATGGATCTGTCCAGAGGAGCTTAGTCTGAGTAATGCTTTCTATTTAGTTCAATAATAGCACTTGCAATGCATGTGAAAGCAGTCTATTTGTTACAGCACATTGGAATAATTGGTCTTTGATTGGACAAAGATTTAGGGGTCTTACCTTAAACCTCTGTTGAAGTTTAAGAGACTCTGTCCTCTTAGCTTGTAGCAGAGCCTGGCTTTCCATCAGTTTCTTCATCAGGTCGTCATTACCTTTCTGAAGCTTCTGGATATCCCCCTATGTACCAGAAAATACTATGCATGTAGTAACAGCTTACAAAATATTTGGAATTATCCACCCCAGATTATATTCACCTTAGTAAGCCTATTGCAGTAAAAAATGGCCATCGTTAATCTGAGTCTACCTTTATTCCATTGAGAGTTTCAGTGAACTTCTCCATACGTTGCTCCCCCTGCTGTTGAAGGACGAGCATATTTTTTTGAGCGGCTTTCTTTTCGTCTTCTGCGCTGAGTTTTGCCAACTGCAGTCTGGATTTTTCATCTTCGGCCTTTTCAAGTTTTCGCTGAAATATAATAGTAAAGAAATATACTATTATATATTTAACTGAAGTTGGTTATATGGCAACTTGTTATACTTACCCTCCATTGCTCCAGCTCTTCCTTTGCTTCCGACAGTTTTTGTTCTTCATCACCATGACCCATCTACAAATGGGATACAATTCGTTTGATCAGTGTTTACAAGTCCTGGTCCAGGGGACCCCAAGGAGTCCACGTTTTAGTTTCTGCACAAGCACTCACATCTGATTCTAATTATAGATTTAATGGTGGGTTGTTTACGTTGATTAAGTGTATAGGCCAACATTTGAATCAGCTGTGTTAGGGCTAGTGCAAATGCGCACACCTCTTGTGGTCCCCAGGAAAGGGTTTGAGAAATACTGTGTTTGCTTTATAGAAATTGTCAGTGAATTAAACGACAACTTCGCCTTCGACTGCTTGATTTGACTTACCTTTCTATTCGCAATCAGGCTGGCGTCGGCGTCACTCATTATCTGCGAAAAATATGAAGAGTTATAAGACCATCTGTAAAATCTATAAATAATTATTGATATTTCAGAAACTTACTCGGTAATGTAGTGCACTACAATCACTGAAATATCACTGGTAACCTGTTCCAAGTTCCGCGAAATCACGTGGGGCGAAATGAAAAGTGAAACTTTGACAAACAGGGCGAGACCGTTTGTTAAATATATACCGGCGATTAATACCGAAACACAAATGTCTTTGAAATCACACAATTATTATTAGACTGAGCGCTGAAGTCGCAAAAAAACAAATCTATGAGAGTTGAATCACAATATGTGATGCTTTCATCAACGTAGTAAAGTCTCAAAACCTGGAGAAAATGACGGAGAAAACGCTGGTTTTGGAAGGTCTGCCTGACGACATAGACAAAATCAAACCCAAATTGGATTTGTACTTCAAAAACAAAAGGAGGTCGGGAGGAGAGCTATTAGAAATCCAAGATTATCCTGGAGACAAAAGGAAGGCTTTGCTCATTTACCTTGAAGATACAGGTACTTATACGTAATTGTCTTTACAAAAATATTTACACCATGCTTATAAATAGTCGATGACTATATAACCAGTGTACCAAGGAGAACGCGGTAGATTTAGTTCAGTAGTACATTTCTGTAAGAGATTACAAATTTCCTATTATCCTTGGGGTCAGTTTGACCCCATTAACGTCACTAAAGACATTACTAACATTTGTTTTGCTTCTTATTTAACGTCAAATTAACTCGTTGGAGTTAATTTGACCCCAGGGGGTTTTAGCTGTATAAAAGAAATAACAATTGTACACACATTTGTTCTGAATAATATTGAAGTCAATATAAAGAATCTTCAGAAAACTTGACCTAACTTAACCATACCTGTAGAATTGCGAGAATCACTGATCATTCACACAACATTGTGGGGGAATGAAACATATAATTCTCGTGAGGACATTGAGAGATCTCCCAACATAGAGGAGGAGCAAATGTATAAACTCTTGCACAAGAGCCTGCTAAACCATTTCACTCAATTGAAAATGACCTCTAAGCAAAGATTTCTGTCAATGGGGTTTTGTCCCAGCCGTTTGACAGAGAGAGTGCCATAGATGAGAATGTGAGACAGATCACGTTGAGGAGGACCCTGATTAAAAGGCGTCCTCCTCTGATGACAGACTCTTAGCGTTGACCCTCCTGTTGTCTCTCCATCACCAGCTGACACATCACCTTCCAAACCTGGAGAGTTGTCACAGTCCCCTTCCCTACTAGTACCAGAGGGTAGTCTTACAGTAGTGCAAATGTCATCAGAATAGTTTCAGGCCCACCCAGACATGCTGACAGCCATGTCCAATACATAAAATCAGCATTTGAGGTCTTCCTTACACCATCAATCGAAAAGGACATACTTGAGACAACAAATTTCGAGGGGAAGCGCGTGTATGGGGACAGATGGGAAGACTTGGTAAGACCCACTGCATTGGGTTGCTCTGGTAGGAGCGTACTGTGTGTCAAATGGAGATGCAACCACACACTCTTGGTATGCTGACACTAGAAGGGCAATATTCCCAGCCACCATGTCTCTTTAATCAAGCAAGCACATTTATTAATATAGCACAATTCATACATAGGAGCAATTCAATGAGCTTTACAGTGAAAATAGAAATAATGCAATAGAATCAAAGCAGTCAGATCCATCATCAGCAGATTGTTACATTTACACAGAGGTTATTCCTCTGAAAGCACCAGTACTTGCATTAAAATTGGTAAAAGATAGCAAAATATAGATTTAATAACAAAATAAATCAAGAAGAGAAATGTAAAATACAGCATAATAAGAAAACAGAATAAGAAAATAGAAATAGAATATAAAACATTGGAAGCTATAAAAGCTGTAAGACTGAACAGTGCGGTTATAAAAACATAGGAAGGGATAAGGCTCACGTTGTGGTTAAGTTTAAAAGCTCAGTCATAGGCATGTGAAAAAAGAAGTGTTTTTAGCCTGGATTTAAAAATGGGAACGTTTGGTGAACGTCTAAGATCTTTATACATACCAAGCAAACTGGCCAAATAGGGTTGCAAGGTATGTGATGCACAGTCCAAGCACCTGAAAAGACTCAGGGCATAAGGGTGGTACTAAACATGGCTGAAAGACCGAATGGTCAGAGCATTAGACGTGCTAGTTTTTTTCACATCATACACCCTGGGTGAAGAACTGCTGTAAAGGAAGGTTACCATGTTGGGGATGGTGAGAAAAAACAAGCTGGTGCTTTAGGGTCCCATCATCATCAATGTTTGCCTTCACTGGAAGAGCCACTGTCTTCTCTTGCCCTAAGAAAAGGAAAAATGTATTGCTTGATGAGCGCCATGCACAAAGATGCTGTCCTGATCCCCAGAGAAAATAGAAAACCACAATCGTCTTAGACTACGACGAGACAAAGGGAGGGGTTAATAACCTGGACATGGTCACAGCCACCTACAGCTGCTGGTGCATGACTGCCTATTGGCCCCTTGTCATTTTTTACAACAGAAATATTTTTTTCCAAATGTAATAAATAACAAAATGTTGTACAAATAATTAATGTAAAGCCATTAAAACACCAAAAAAGTATTTCATTTAAATTTTAGGTCATGCAGTGAGAATTTGATGGTGTCTCAAATCTTTTCATTGTCACGCAATAGGTATTCTAGATGTATGGGGGGTTGTATGTTTTATCTAAAGGACTATTTAGGTAGTCAACAAAGTAGCTGACACACAAACCAGGCTTAAAATCATATTCTGGAGATTTGAATTGCTGACGTCAAATTGAGCCCAATGATAAAAGATGTTACTTAATTTTTGTATAACAGGAGGTTTAAGAGATTACGAGTATGTCTAATGTTGGTCTTTCCCTCTACCCCCACCAGCTCTACAAAGGGTGTTGGAAAGAAGAAGCCATAAAATAGATTTTAAGGAACCCTTTGGGGTTGTTGAGCTTCTTGTAAAACTGAAGGAGAATGGTGGTGAAACAGACGTGAAGAAATTTAAACCACCTGTTATTCCTCGACCTACAGAAGAGAAAGTTCTTATTGTGGGAAAGACTCCATTCAACACTGAAGAGATGGTAATTTATATATGCATATATTAAGAATCAAGTTAGACTTTGATGTACAGCATTAGTTTTGAGACGAGTTGCCCTAACGTGTTTTTCTCTGTGTATGATGTAGCAGCCAGAGCGTCAAGCAGGTAAGACTGATATTCAATAATGTAACTGAAGTATATATACATTTTATTAAATCAACAGACAAATCACAGGTGGCTGTGATTTATTTTTATTCCAGTTGTGAACCCGTACCTAAAGGCAGATACACTGTCACTGCTTGTCAAAACCATCAAGGATCTTGAAAAAAACTTCATTCAATTGTATTTCGACCAGTTTGATTCTACAGAAGAAGGAATCAGGCTTACCAAACTTGGAAAAAACTGCTGGATCCTTAAACTGTCCTGCCAGTCAGGTATGAATGTGTAGGCCTGACAATGCCTATAGATTTCTTTCTGTAATCAGTGCAAATTAAAACTTTGTCCCTCTAAAGAAAAACACTGGTGTAATTACATACGTTTTAATACCTTGGTGTCATTCAGAGAGAACTTTGTTTTAGACTATAAAATGGCTTGACTCATCTCAGTGTGGAAATCATTTCTACATTCTCACAAACACTATCTGCACCTTGGATACTTTGGTACATTAAACCATCTACATGTATTCTACTTATTACCAGTGAATATTATATTTTTTAATTTGTTTAAGTAATTTTCTACTGAAAATCCAACTCATTGATGAAAAACTGTATCATTTCAGATGCAGAGAACATCCTTTCCAAGAAGGAGCATGATTTTGGCATTTCTGTGGAGGTGTACAGTGAGACCGCTTTGGAAGGGAAACTGGACAATAAGCGTGCCATCCTGACTGGTTTTAATGACAGCTGCGACTGCAACATTATCACTTTGTTCATCAGCAGCTGCAGCCATGGGGCTGAACATTTCTGGGAGGCTCTGGATGATGGAGAGACGGTAGTGGTCACCTTCAAACAGGAAATTGGTGGGTCCAAAGATGCATAAAAACATATTTATACAAAATATCTTTACAGTTACACCGATGACATTTGATGACTAAACAACCACATGAATCACTAATCTTACTATAAATGTTTTATGTTTGACAGACATACAGTCCTTCATTAGGAGGTGCTCATCAAAGAGGTTCCAGGACATGGAGATCAGAGCGTGTCGTTTAGAGCTGACAGATTCTGTTCTTGTCCAAGGAGAGATGAGCCAAATCAAAGGAAATGTGGATGAGGCCCTCAATCTTTACTTCTCCATCAAAAGGAGCAAAGGAGGAAAAATCAAGTCCCAGATATGGGTTACCAAGGGCAAAAGCATGATCATCACTTTTGAAGATTTTAGTGGTAGGCTATATTTCAGTTATATAACAGTAAGATTAGCTCACACCTAATACAATTTGAAACTCTTGAAATGATGCAGCTTTAACAGTCACATCCACAGCTGTATATCTTTTGCATATCAATTGCAAGTGTAAAACCCAATGTATAGGCATGGAGAAATTAGGTATGTATCTTAAGTTTTCTGTTATTCATTTAATCCTATTCCCTATTTTCAGTTGCCTACCGGGTGGTGGAACACAAGCACTGTCTTTGTGGGATTGACCTTGTTGCTGTACTGTTCTATTCTAGTCTTCAGAAAGCATTGACTGGGCAAAGGGTCCTCCACTCTGACATGACCACCAGCTTGGCTCTTCCACTCAGTTCAGCACTTATTGACTTTGTTAACAGTGAGAAGAGCCATAAGCAGTACCTAACAGCTCGACTCAATAAGGTTCATGCAAGCATCTCCTTCAACATGACAACAGAACCCCCTCAGATGGAGCTGGAAATGACCCTACAAAAGGGTTCGTTGGGTATGCTCAGATTGGGTCCTAAATGGGAAAGGAATGCTCGACAAGAGGCTTTGACCTTGCTTGAAAATTACGAGGAGGTTCACTTGTTCACAGAGGTGGAAATTTGGAAAAGGGTTGGTAATAGTTGTCTTGCCTTTAACTCCTCTGATGCCAATGTTTCTTACAAAACGGTAAATGTTGAGATAGTGGTAGTTGGTGTGCAGAATGAGGTGAAGATGATTGTGAACAAGATTGAACAAATGATAAAGAAGGTCAGTGAGGAGCTTGAGACAGAAAGGAGTAATGTAGTAAGAAAGATCACATTAAACTCCAAGGAGGAACTTGATTTCATTTCTAATCTGGTCTCTGGTAAACTAGTCGATGTAGAATTCTCTGAAGACACAGAAAGCTTCATCATCTACCTGAAGGGTTTGGAGAACAAGGTTTGCTCAGCAGAAGGTGCCATCAAAGAGGCCATGGGGACTGTTGAATCCAAACTCCTTGATATATCAGCGCCTGTGGTAGAGTTCTTAAAGTCGATAGACCTGAAGAAGTTTGAGAGGAATCATTTTGCCCAAAACCATATATCGTCTGTGTTACTCCATGGTAATGATTCTGTCCACATCCTGGCAGAAAGAGCTGACATCCAGCGAGCTGAAGACAAACTACATGAGGTAATCAAAGAGGAAGTAATCAAACTAACACCGGACCAAGCACATGTGACCAATGACGAACAATGGACAGAGTTTTTAAATGCACTCCGTGTCGAGCTTCAAGACACAAAGAACAATCAAAATGTCAGTATCTTAGTATCGCAGGAACATATTGGAGTGTGTGGTTTCTCCAGTGTGGTGGCAGACGTGGTGGGGAAGTTGAGGGGATACCTGGACAACAAGAAGCCAGAAACGGAGGACGTCTCTCTCAAATCCGTGCAGGAAGTTGAGTTTGTGACCTCTTGCATGAACCTCTCGGAGGTTCCTGAAATCAAGGATTTGAACATGACAATATTGCCTTGCAAATCCCTAGGTTCCCCTTGCCTGAAGATCACTGCAGCAAGTGAGAAAATTAGGACGGCTGTAGATAAGGTGAAGCAGCAGGTCAGTGCAATAATAATGGAGAAACACAAATACTCCAAAGCCGGTGAGTCCAAAGTCCTGGAGAAGAACGAGGTGGCACTGCAGACTAAGGCCAAGGATTTTGGTTGTAAGCTCTACCTATCAGCGATAAGGACAATCCATTGTCAGAAATATAGCTACAATATAGAGTGTATCACTTTAACTGTTGGTCAGGGTAACATCTCCCAAAACGCTGCAGATGCTTTGATCTGCCCGATGAGCAGAAGTCTGTCCTTCGATACACCAATTGCAGAGCAGTTCCTTCAGATTGGTGGACCTGAGATCAAAAAGGTGTTTGATAAAATCCTGAAAGAGAGGCAGACCCTACAGGCAGGAGATGTCGTCCTCTCCAACACAGGCACCCTCGGAGCTCAGCACCTTCTATATGCAGTAATTCCAGTGTGTGGGACGGACACTGGCCCTCTGAACATTATCTATCTGCGGTGGGCGGTCCGGAACAGTTTACTGAACGCAGACAATAAGAGGTGCGTCTCCATATGGATGCCGGTGATTGGCTGCGGCACCTTCGGTTTTTCTGTCACACAAAGCTGTAAGGCATTTATTGAGGGAGTCAATGAGTTCCTCGAACAGAAACCCCAACACCTCAGGAATATTTTCGTGATAGACTCTGATGCCCAAACAGTGGAGGAATTCCAATCAGCCATTGAAGGAGAGGTATGTGTTCTTCTCTTGATGCAATCCCACAGTTATCCAGTTTAACTGGATTTTTGTTTACACGTGGCTATGCATAGTTAACGTGTCATGTCAATCTTCGGTAAATTCATGGGTGTAATTATACAGGAAGTAGTATAGTTATTGTGAAGTATTTCGCCTCTTGCCTCAAGGGTGGCGCAGTGGCCTAAGTCCCTCTCTCGTTACATCAAGTTCACAACAGGCTAGGTTAGTCTTGACTACGCCGCTCACTTAGTAGCCAGCATTGGCCAGCTGTTGGATGAGACAGACATGGGATGAAATGGGGAAAAGGATATTAAATGAAAGTGAAACTACTTTGTATTTTTATTGGACAGGGTTATCAGCGAACAGCAACAAACACAACTTCAAGCACCTCAAATAACACACCAACATCACCCATAGCAGGTAAAACGGTCTGATATCAAACCAGATTATCAAGATTAATACTGATTAGTATATCTTGCCCTATGCTCACTCAGACATTTTTTCTATTAAGTGACTATTAATGGAGTCTCGGTAATCCTGAAGAAGGGAGACATCACCAAAGAGACAGCTGATGCGATCGTAAATATCAACAACCATAATCTTGATCTGCTCTCTGGTAAGTTGTTTTTTTCTTCTGTGTTTACAGTTACACCTATTATTCAGAAAGTATATTGATTAAAACATTTAGGTGTAATTGAATAATTTTTGGGGTTATTTTTAATTTCTTTGGCAGGTGTGTCTGGAGTCCTTCTGAAAGCAGCTGGAAAATCTGTAGTGAATGAATGCAAATCAATAGTACAATTATCTGGTATGGTATACATTTTTATTTAACCTTTATTTATTGTCGTACAGGTTACTGATGTAGCCCTGATTCTGAATGAAAGAATGAGATGTCACCCTTACGGGATAGAACTAAATTGAACAGAACGTCCAAAGCAATTATAAAACCAAATTGCTGCTTCCATTGTCAATAACGATGTAGTGCTTTCAACACACCAGTAAATAAATACATGACAGTTGAAGGAACGTAACTCTCCGTGAAACATTAAAGTTGCCATGCTGACTGGAGCAAACTGGGGTGAATGCTCATCCTCTCCTTTAGAGACCTGGCGTTACAATAGATCTGTTTCCTTCAAGAACTTGAGTTCACCCTAGTACATGAAGTATATGCAGGTACAACAACAAAAACATTTATATCATGGAAAATGTTAGGATTAGGGTTTTTCCCATAATTCAAATCACCAATTTTCCCATAGTTCAAATCCTTCATATATTCTAGATTCATTACTCATAAAGTGAAACATTTCAAGCCTTTTTTGTTACAATCTTGATAATTTGAAACAAAAAAGGCTTACAGCTCATGGAAATCAAAAATCCAGTATATCAAAATATTAGAATTAAAAAAATGAATAATACATAAATGTGACCTGAGAAGAGCTCTAATCAGCTAATTAGCTCAAAGCACCTGCAAAGGTTTCCTAAGTATGTTAATGAATGCACCCAATACAAATTACTGCATCTCTGCAGCGTGGCATGGAAGAAATCAGCTTGTGGCAATGCTGAGGTGTCATGGAAGCGCAGATTGCTTTGGTAGCAGCCTTCAGCTCGTTTGTGGTGTTGGCTCTGGTGTGTCTCATTTTCCTCTTCACAAGGTTCCGGTCAGGTGAGTTGGATGGCCAGTCAAGCACAATAATACCATGGGTAGCAAACCAGTTGCCAGTTGTTTTAGCACTGTGGGCCGGTGCCAAGTCCAACTGGAAATGGAAATCGGCATCTCCATAAAGCTTGTCAGCAGATGGAAGAAGGAAGTGCCCTAAAGTCCCCTGGTAGACGGCTGCATTGACTCTGGACTTGATAAAACACAGGGGACCAACACCAGCAGATGACATAGCACCCTAAATCATCACTGACTGTGGAAACTTCACACTGGACTTCAACCAACATGAATTTTGTCCCTTTTCACTCTACCTCCAGACTCTGGGACCTTGATTTCCAAATGAAATGCAACATTTACTTTCCTCTGAAAAGAGGACTTTGGTCCAGTTCTTTTTCTCCTCCAAGGTAAGATGCTGACGTTGTCTTTGGTTCAGGAGTGGCTTGACACAAGGAATGCGATAATTGTAGCCCAGTTCCTGGACTCCGGCCTCAGTCCACTCCTTGTGAAACTCCACCAAGTTCTTGAATTGGCTTTGCTTGACAATCTTCAAGGCTGTGATCATCCCTGTTGCTTGTGCATCTTTTCTTACAACAAATTCCTTCCAGTGAATATCAGTTTATTCAGAACTCTGCGAAAAGCCAGCCCTTTCAGCAATAATCTTCTGTGGTTTACCCTCCTCGTAGATGGTGTCAATTAGTGTCTTCTGGAAAACTGCCAAGTCAGCAGTCTTGCCTGTGGTGGTGGTTGTGTGTACTGAACACAACCTTTGGGTTGAAAGTTGCACTCATTATAACTGAGAGGCTTCAACAGTGCCCTGATGTCCATGTCATGTCCTTTCAAACAGCGAGACTCAGGGAGTTAATTAGCAGATTAGAGCTCATCTCAGGTCGACATTTCTGTATTAATATTTTATTCTAATATTTTGATACTGGATTTTTTATTTCCATGAGCTGCAAGCGCTAATCATCAAGATTGAAACAAAATGTTTTAAAATGGTTCACTTTGTGTAATGAACCAAGAATATTTGAAGTGTCCCTTTGTTTGGAATCCCCCCCAAAATTAACTTTTACACACGAATCAAATTTTTTGAGATGCACCTGTATATACATCTCAGATAAAACATGATTCTTTTTTGTAAAAATCTGGGGTTTCACAATCACTTCCTACAGTATTCAGCTTACAACGAGTTGTGTTAATCCTACAATAGTGATTTATTTTTTCTCTAAATTTTCCTAGGTCCCCTAAAGGTCGGTGATGTTAAGATGTCTGATGGTGGGAACCTAAACTGTAAAAACATAATGCACATTGTTGGGACCAAAAGGCCATCACATATCACCAGCTACATCAAGACAATCCTTAAGCTGTGTGAGACATGCAAGGCAGCCACTGTGTCCATCCCAGCTATTGGCACAGGTGATTGAACTGAATCCAGGTGTTATATCGCACCTTACATTTAAGTGTCATTTGTATTCATTTATCGGAAAAGGTTTTAGTTTTCAAGTCTCTTGTGCTTTAGGGAAAAGTGGCATTGGGCCCAACCACTCCATTGAAGCCATATTAAAAGGAGTGGTGAGCCACTTGTCACAGATGCCTTCATCCAGCATCCAACTCATCACCATAGTGGCCTTTGAGCAGAACATCTTTGACTCCATGGGGGAGTACATAAACAAGTGGAATCAAACCCCACACAAAATCCAGCAGGTATTTATAATGCAACTAAGGCTCAATGTACAGTTTTATAATAGTTCTATTGGTGTGAAGGGTGTCATAACTTTAGTTCCTGGGTTGTATCTAGGCAAAAGATCCATTTACTTCACCAACTCGGTCCAGTCTTTCCTCAAATCAAGGTTTGAATTTGATACGTTTGCTGTCTATTTTTTTAATGATGTCATGGTGTCTAGCTTCCAGAAGTGATTGGATTTCCTAATCACAATAACGTGTGTGTGGGGGAAAATCTTGCCTTTTCCATCCGCTAGTTAAGATCCATGGTGTCACAGTTGAAGTGAAGAAAGGCAATATCACTCAAGAAACTGGGGGAGGCATTGTGAATACCACCAACGCTACTATCAACTTAACAGCTGGTCTGTATATTGAAACAAATAATAAGGACATGTTTTTTTGTTAGCACTCAACAGAATATAATACTGAACTTCATGAATATTCCTTTTAGGAGTTAGTGCAGCTATTCTCAAAGCAGCCGGAAGCAAAGTTGAACAGGAGTGCAAAACCATTTGTGAGTCTATTCTACCCACCCAAACATTTTAAGGTGTATCACAGCTTGTCACCTTGACATTGTATTTGCTTTCTGTCTCCAGGCCCTCTGACAGGTAATGCCCCAGGGGTGACCAGTGGAGGGCTCCTTCAGTGTGACTTCATCCTCCACATGCTGGGGCCTCACTCTGTGGCTGACGCTACCCTACAAGTTACCAAGGTTCTGGAGTGCTGCGAGGACAAACAGATCACCACCTTGTCCTTCCCCGCTGTGGGCACTGGTAAGCAACTGGTTATTCATTATTAAATGGAAAAACTGTTGTTAAAAACACAATCAAGTATTTTTTGCAAGCTCCATCTGTACTGGCAGTTTCAATTTTCATGTTTGAAAACCTAGTTTTCCACTGCTGTATATCAATTGTCCTATATTGCTGTTCATTTTGTATTGCTTCCATTGTAGGTGGTGGTGGGCTTAGTGGCACAGACTCTGCTAGAGCCATTCTTCAGGGAATCCAGGATCATCTGTCCCGATGTACCTCTTCTGTCCTCAAACTGATCTACTTAGTCATCGTCCAGGACAACATCATGCAGGAGTTTCAGAAGGAGCTTGACCAGTGGAAGACAAGACTGCAGGTACATTCTGTGTAACAATGTGCAATCAAATTTGCCTTCAAATTTGCACTGTGGTCTTTCCTTTACCAACGAAAAGCAATTGTTATTGTGTTTCTAAACCAGTCTGGAGACGACTGCAGTGAAGATGACAGTGATTTGTTGGACATTAATTCTGATGAAGATGACACCAGTGTTCAGACGGGTTCGTACCATACCAATCCATTAGAACCGCATTCTGCTAGGTGTCTGACGCTTATCATTTCTCTGTTTCCCTTCATCCAGGAAATACCATTGAAGCAGTCATTGGGCCAGTGAAGATCAAGGTGCTTTGTGGTGACATTACTAAGGAGACCACAGACGCCATTGTAAGCAGCTCCAACACAAGCCTCAATTTAAATACAGGTGAGGTCCATCTCTGTCCATTCATGCTAGGCAGAGCATACTTTTTAACAATCACGATTGGCATTACGGCCTAAACATGAATATACACCATACGTAGAACAGTTTGATTGTCCTGCATTAAAGGTCAGGTAAAAATGGCATTTTCTTTGCTGCTCTCTTTGAAGGTGTGTCTGGGGCCATTCTCAAAGCAGCAGGACAGACTGTTGTGGATGAGTGCAGTGCCCTGGGTAAGGCTTCCTTCTTTCTCATTAATTCCAACGTGTTCTGAGATCCAGTGATTGTGCTAAATTGGACATTAATTTATACATGCTTGTTATCTGACCTAAGGTATGCAACCCAGTGATGGGGTTGTCATGACTAAACCTGGGAACCTCCCAACCAAGTACATCATTCACATGGTGGGACAGACCAAAGAGAAGAACATCACCAGCTCAATGTTGAAGGTGTTGAAGATGTGTGAGGACAAGAAAATTCAGTCAGTATCTTTCCCAGCACTTGGAACAGGTAGACCCTTCTTGTTCTTTTTAATTATTTTCATTTGTACTGTTAACATATGGAATAATTTTGACATTAGGCACACCATGGATCATTTAGCAATTTAATGTAGAAATGTTGCATGTATCCCTCCCCCCCCAAAAATCGCATATTGCTTTAAATTAATTGTACAACATAACTGCTAAACTTTCCAACTTTTAGTTTTAATGAGGTTTGTGTTTCATTGTATTTTTAAGTTGAGTTTAAGGGGCTTCCATGTTACCTTTTACAGTACCTGAATTCAGCTTTCCTTCTGGTCATTAGAGTGGCTTATGTTTGTTGAAACAGAAAAACCTACACAACCCTGCCGTGTGGAAATAGTACATTCATGTGTTTTGCCACCTCCATTACTTCCTAGCGCTCCATTTTTTAATAAGTCTTCCCAATAAAACGACAGCTGGTGATTGCACATATGTGTACACATCTTTGGTGCCAGAGTCACATCTACAGAACTACGAAGACCAGTGTGTTTTCTAGACATTTTTCCTTGCGGAAAATGGAACCATGAAAGGAGTTCTGTAACCAAACGATATGGGAATAATAAATGTTTGTGACTTCTGTTTTCTCCAGCACTTGTTACTCTGTTAATGCAGAAATAGTGCATTTACACTGCAATACATCGATGCCTGTAGATTGTGCAAAGTTGAAAAAAGACCTAACGTACATAAATGAGAAGATTGACCTGAGAAATTTGTCATACACCTAATCATAACTCTAATAATGACGTGTTACTTGCTATGCATGTACTATACTGGAAAACAGATGTACTAGACATGAACTATGTTCATATACAGATCTAATTTGATAATGCATGTGATCCCATACAGGTGCAGGTAACTTGGGAGCAGCCCAGGTTGGGGAAGCAATGATTGCTGCCGTAGCTGACTTACTACTGACAATCAGAACCCCATCAATTAAAACCATTCACATTGTTCTATTCCAAACCAAAATGATGAAGGACTTTGAAGACGTTCTGAGAAAGTTCAAGGTGACGCCCAAGCCTCTTGGTCAGTAGATACCATGTCTTCATGAATAACTAGATGCATAAAAAACAAATTCTGCAGGTTAGCAAGTATAGCTATGACTGTTTCTCATACAGTATATGTTTGCGTCTACTTACACCACAGCCAGAATGTTATCCAAACCAACCACACAATCCCAGCCCACCCCTACCAAACCGGCCCTTTGTTTGGCTAGTGCCTGTGCAGAGGTAGAATTCCCTGGCATGGAGGCTGAGGTATACGGGCTGTCCCCAGCCAGCCTCACCCAGGTGAAGAAGCTCCTGGATGACCTGATCTCCGAGGAGTGCATCACCCAGGAGCTTTCCTCCAGCTACCTGTCACACCTTCTGGAGCAGCAGAAACTGGCCATAGTGGCCCTGAGCCGGAAGGAGCAGGTTCAAATACAAGTGACCTCCCCGGATAAGTTGACTGTCTCTGGGAAGAAAGACAATGTTCTCAACTCCATCCTCCACATCAAGGACTACCTGCAGGAGGCAAGGGACCGGAAGAGTCGGGAGAGTGAAGAGAAGAGAATGAGGCAGACGGTGCGCTGGAAGACAGGGGAGGGACAGGCCTGGGTAGAGCTGGACCAAAGCCTTAACTACGAGCTGGAGATGGCTTTCCATGTAAAGAACAAGACATTCATATATGACAAACAGGGAGAGAAATTCACTGTGGACCTGAAAAACATGAAACGGACTGACAGCAAAGGAAACATCACCAGTATCAGAAGAGACCTCGTCACCGACTCTGACACAGGTAATGCCTTACTGATGTTTGAGTAGTACTGCACCATCACTTTCATAGCATTTAAAGTGTACAACATATCACCACAACAGACTGATTTGTTCATTTCTTCCCTGATATTTTTCCAGCTGTCATTCAGTTTCCACCCAACTGGGCCCCAATGGACAGCAAGGACTTGGACATGGTCCCACTGGATCCCAGATCAGCAGAGTACCAAAGCATAGAGAAGGACTTTGTCGCAACCTCCAAGAATCCACATACTAAAACTAAGCCAACCATTGACATTGTCCAGGTAAATAAACTGAGAAATCTCTCTGAGATACATTTCCATTTTGTTGCTTTTCTGACAGTCAGTATTTCTAATGGTTAATCTACAGATCCAGAGGATTCAGAGCAAGGATCAGTGGCAGAGGTATGCGGTGAAGAAACAGGCGTTGGATAAGAAGTACCCTAAAAACAAGAATGAGCTGAACCTTTACCACGGCACAACCAAGGAAATCTGTCCGAAAATCAATACCTGTGGTTTCAACAGGAGCTTCTGTGGGAGAAATGGTAACATTCTAATGCTCATCTTATCTGTGCAGACAGTCTTTGTAAACGATTCATGAAAATAATTAACCACATCAGTAGGTCTCTTGCTACAAGTGAATTGTCAAAGATCACGTCTTCCAACACAGTTACATTTTCTTTAATCTGTTCAAATTCTCTGTTGTAATTTTTTGGTCAGCTACTGCTTTTGGAGATGGGACCTACTTTGCCAAAGAGATGTGGTACTCATGCCAAAACACTTACTCTAACCCGGACCCCAGTGGGCAGAAGTACATGTACCGTGCCAGGGTCCTGGTGGGTAAACCCTGTCTGGGGGTGCAAGGGATGAAGGAGCCCAACCCCCTGAACCCCACTGATATCAGCCAGGGGCTACACGACTCTGCTGTTGATAATCTGCTAAATCCCTTTATCTTTGTGGTGTTCTGTGATGCCGGGGCCTACCCAGACTACCTCATCATCTTCAAGACTGCCTGACAGATGGAAGAGATGGTCTTAAAGTTTTGTACATATAAAGCTGAACTCTGTAAAGCTGTGTACTGGATTGCCTCTCAAAGCCAGTGATTTTTATTTTTTTAATTTTTTTCTAAATCTTGGAAACCTTAAAACATCTGCCTAAATAACGTCTTAAGTGAGTGCCTTATTACAGTATCCTCCCAGCTTTCATCAAATCCTGTAGTCTCCAATATCTGGAGTAAAAGGTTGAGACATTAGCATGCAAGACTAGGATGTACCTAATAAAATGGCAATCTGAAAAAATAAAGATTTGATTTAATTATCACAGGGCTACTGATGTTTTTAATTACAATGACATTGGAAATCTTAAACCAGCTGAAGAAAAAAAGTAGAGCCATCCAAATAGTTTTTTATTGAAAAACATGTATTTTTATTCTCAGTTGAATGAGAGCAGTACAGTGGTTTCTCACTTTCAACTATTAGTAGAAACAACCCATTCTACTGTCTATGCCAAGGGGGGCTGGGCCTTGTATAAAACAGCTACATATAGAGTCCCCCCCGCCAGACCAGAGCCCTCATCACACATCATTAAACAGGGTTGTGCCCTGGGTCACGGATATTTCATTCTAAAATATCATCTAACATATCATTTAGAAAAGGACTTCAAATCAACATCTCTTCACCCTTTGTCATCAGTACACATGCCAGGATACAGAACCTGGCTAGTTCTATTCTGTAAAAGGCTGAATTAATCAATTAACAGTTTCAACACAAAGGTTTTTTAAGCCCAACGATCAGGGATTAATTTCATTACATCTACCCATGCAAGGAAGGAGCAGAGTACAGGTTTGGACAAAAGAAATATAAAACAAACATAGCCCTATTTTCAACATTATCCTTCAGACTGACTGAAACACTCTGTAAACTCACCAAGTCAGAGAGAAGAGACAGAGAAGAAATGTTATTTTCCTTTCTGTGTTATTGCACTACATTTGCTGGGTAGAGTTGCCGTTCCAAGTGTTGTTTTCATCCTCGCTGTCTTCATGATTCCGTAGCCTATGGATCTTGCCGTCTCTTTTGAAGTCTGCAGGTTGCTTCTCCAAAGTGCGTTTGCGGAGGGTTTCTCTGAGAGAGGATGGAAAACAACCCATCAAGGATTTACAACAACCCAACCTAACAGTGTTATTTAATGATTCTATAGAACACCCCTTAATGTATGTTGGTGTACTCTTCTTACTTACATAGCAGTGCAGTGCTTAAAGTTAACACATGAAGCTAACCAAATAAAAATACAAAATACATTAAATAATTTACACCCCAGCTTAACAGCTGCTGTTGCCCACTTTAGCAGAAATAACTTCATGTTGGCGACTGATTCCCAGTCTTTAACATCAAGGAATTTTTGCCAACTCTCCCTTACAGAACGGCTTCAATAGTATTATGTATTTTATTTTGCCATTCTGTTGTGTATTTGCCAATGTATTATGCTTTAGATTTTTGACAGATGGCCTTGCAAGTATTTTCTGTTACAAGGTGGAATTCATGGTTGACTCCATAGATTTGAAGCATAGATGGGACATATAGTTGACGTCTCAATAGTTCCGCCATCTTACCTGGGAGCAGTTCAGAAAAGTCACACCACTCTGGTGAATGTATACCCTTTTGACTTCCCAGGTAGATCGGGTTTGTTTCATTTCTGATGTTTTGGAAATGCAATTTGACACTGACTTCAGAAAGACAGGCTTGTTGGTCCCCTGATGTTAGCATCTGTGGATCACTTAATGGTCTACAATTAATTGGACAGCCTGGTCTAGTTGCTCTGTAATGCCAGCGGTCTGAAATTTGTTTGGACCATGGCATGATTTGCTAGAAACCATTTGGACATTTTGGGCTTCTATGATCTGGGAACAACGCATCATCCGACACCATGGTTACGATCAAAACAAGTTTCAGATCTTTCCGTTTCTGATCTCAACATGTCATGTTAGTGTTGTGTTCAGTTAGGTTACATGACGACCGGGCATCCATATATGAAGACCCTACATTTCAGGGGTTGTACGCCAGTATGACGTCTGACCACCAATCGTGACAAGATCAATCTTATTTGATAATATGCAGTTAGTGTTAAATCCAGAAGAGTAACTTAAGCTCCAACTCAAATTGTACAGTCTAAAACCACTACTCGGAAACACAACTGCTGACCAAAACAAAACTGTAATAGGTACATTGATGGGACCTTGGCAGAAGAACGGGGTCACTCACCTCTTTGGTTCGCCGGAGGAGGAGGATGAGGCAGTGTCAGGCCGCTGGGCTAGACCTCTGGGGCCTGCTGCTCCGGTGCTAGGGGGGCTGGTGAAGAGAAAGCCGCTCAGGAACCTCCATACAGCCAGCAGAGGGTAGAGAATGGTACCTAGTACTGCCCAAATTCCCCCTTCGGAGGATGATTGCACTACAGTGTTGCTAGGCCGTCCCGTTTGCTGAAAGGAATCAGAATCAGAGTCAGCTTGTATTCGCCACATACGAGGAACTATACAGTCTCCCAATGTGCTTACTCATAGAAGACGAGAAATGCTGAATGCAATATACAATGCACACAAATAAACCAAAGAACAACATAGTAAGACAGTAGTGCAATGAGCAGGGTATAAAGGGTGCTGGAAATACATATTATTGTGCAGGTATTATTATTAGCATAATGACAGTGGATGGGATCTATATATCTCTATCTCATATATATAAATATAACAGGGCGTGATGGATCAGTAAGGATAAAAAAAATTACTAAATCAAGTGCATTATTGCTCATCTTAATTCAGATACAGGAAAACAAGTCCTAAAAAATGATTTCCCCCTCACATACAGAAGCAATTATACCGCCACTGACACCTTCAATTCTCTAATGACAAAGACTAAAATGGGAGCTAGTCAATAATATTAGCCAGGGAAAGGAGGTCCCTTACAGGCAGCAGCACTATGGAGGCACTGGGGGCCAGCTCCAGCTCCTGCAGCGTCTTGTCCATGTCGTCAGCCGTAAACTCCCTCCGGGGGAACATAGTGGCCAGGGAGAAGTTGCCGTAGCGGTTTCCCACTTCCTGAAAGAAAAAAAATTAATTATTTAGTGACAGCAGACGTGACAAGATTTAATATCACAGATTGCACATCTTCAATAACCACTTCTAGCTGTTAAATGAAACGGAGTTGAAAAGGAAATAACTTACATTGACAGCGAACTGCCGAGCATCCTGCAGCCTAGCCTCCGAAGGGAAGTGGTTGGTGAAGGAAGAACCATCTGGAAGACGGAACTGTATTCTGGCTATGGCACTGGAGAACAATACGTTTTTTTTTAAATGTCAACCTCGGATTAAATTGACCAATATAATCAGGGAATGAAAGGAGTAATGAACAGAGATTTTCCATCCCAGCCCTGTTACTGCAGTGAATCTCCATACCTCCTCTCCCGGTGTGAGTTCTCCTTTTTAACCTCCGCCTGTCTGGCCTGTAGAGCTGCTAACCTGGCTGCCTCCACCTCCTCCTGGTTATTGGCATAGCGGGCAGCTCTGTCAGCCCGGTCCTGTGGGGTCAAACTCAAATCAGCCAGCCACTACACTCCTCCCAGAATAACAAACAATGTTATGTGGCTATTTCATCATCAAACCATGCAGTGCTCACTCGTGCTACTAGAGAATATTAAATGAGTTAAAGTTCAATCAGAGGCCCGACAAGGGATTCGTTCACGGGGACGTGTGTCGGGTCTGGAAGCAGAGGGCTGACTGTATGATTGGTCTGCTTACCAGAGCAATCTGTGCTTTGACGCGCTCCCTGGCAGCCTTCTCCTCTGCTTTCTCCTTGTTCCTCTCCTCCAAAATCCGTTTGGTCTTCTCGTCCTCGTTCTTCCTCTTGAAGTCCAGCATCTCCTTCCCCATCTTCCTTCTCTCCATCTCCTTCTTGATTTCACACTGAGCGTCATCATACAGATATACATGCAGGTGCACAAGTGTATTACTGGGCAGTCCTTACGAGCTGGGCTTTCAGCGCCATTAGCATTATTAATCTGTTATTAATAGAGCTACAACAGAAGGGTCAGTACAGGTCACCAATGTCTACAGTTGCTCTGTACCTCCTCCTCTATTTTCTTTTTCTGCTCCCGTCTTTCCTCCAGTTTCTTGGTCAACCTATAAAAAGAAAAGGATTCAGTTTGGGAAGTTAAAGCACGCTTCAACCCTCTCCACGCCGTTTGTGACATTGATTTTTCAAAGTCGTTCGGATTATTAATTTGACATTCAGCTGTAGTGTTGAGGAGCTGGTAACGTGAGCATTTTACAGCTCTGGGCTGTAGCCCTGCTCATCCTTGCACGCCACCGACACATGGTCAGGTGTGTCATTCTTACCTCTCCACCTTCGCGTTGAGACCTTCGTCTGGCTGAGAGCTGGTTGACGTGTCGTCCGATGACGCACTCCTGTCCTCCCCGGGGGTCAAGACCACTGAGGCTGAGGCTCCGTTTTCATCTGCCGATCTAGACAGGGATTCTGGGTGGAACCACCGGCACAGCACAGCAATCGTTACCGGTGTTTCCATTTAAGACTACAGTTTGTCATTCACAGGACATGTCGAGTAACATAAACAGCTATTCAAATACAGTAGCTCAACTGTATTGTCACATTGTCATGAAGCGGAACCATTGATGCGAACTGGCATTAATGTTCATTCTGTCCACAGCTGCTCCTCACACAAACTCACCTTTAGATGTGGCTGACGCTGCTGGCCGGTTTGCGTCTGCTGGCGGTGTGTGGTTGGAATGGAGATCCTGTGGGGGTAGAAGGGGCTGGGCCCGGGCCGGCTCTGAAGCCTCCATTGGCGCCACCACACCTGCTATCTGCTGAGCGTGCATCTGCAAGACCCAGGAGATGGGTTTTAAGTGTGATCGAATGTGCCTTATAACATAGGGTTCTCGTGCTCTATTAAACAGCTGTTATATAATTATTTTGTGTAGCCTTGTTTTTTTAAAAATAGCTACACTACCTGTTTGACTTTGTAGATTCTTTTCATGAGTTCCTCAGCAGAGATGCTCCCAGCAACTACTTCCAGGGGGATTCCGTTCTCTCCGATAAAGAAACTGGATGGAATGCAGACCACTGGGTCTGGTTCGGGGGAGGTTAAGGGACAACCAACATTGTTCAACAACCTAATAATTATAGATAATTATAACTGATTCATTTTGAGGGTTAAAAGACAACTTTTTGTAAATAATCAAATCCGGTTTGATTATTTACCTGATCTGGGGTGATACAAACCCAATAGAGAGGAAGGATACAGATTTGGGAGAATTGAGTGCATGTCTCGCTGCAAGAAAAGAAAACAATTTAACACAAACATATTTCAATTTGAAAGTGAGGAAAGGAGAGGCTGTGCCTTGTATCCACTGTATTCAGGACTTAGTTAGGTTACCTTTTGGCGTCGACCTTGATTGCAACACAGCAGCTGTGGGAGGCCTCAGCAACTCTGCCGTCCTCCCAACTGGACATCATTTGTGCTGACACCTCATCGTCGCCTGGTTAGAGGGCAAGAATGTTAGATTCAGAGCTGGTGAACAACCACTTACACAATCCATGCAGACGCAGAGACTGTAACACACGCATGTTGGGATGAAAGTCACCATTCTGGAAAATGCCTCGTGAATATCCGTTTGTATGTAAACACAGAGTATTAACAGATGGCCCCAAAATAATCAGCAAGCTAGACAGTTAATCGCATGAAAGATTATTGAGATTTGGCATTTTAGCTGTCATTCCTACTCGTTTTGACAAGATAGCTAGCTACATGTAGCTAATGACATTACGACAGCTAGATCAAATTCAATTTGTTGACATTCATTGCTAGCTAATAAAATAGTTGGCTGGCAATGACAGGGCACGTATCATTTCCGTTTTTGCTGTTTACTAAATAACTACCTGGGTATTGGCTTTTGGCACGCACTGTAAGTAAACCAAATGCCGAATCATTCAACTGGTTGGTAGCTAGCTACAGTACTACTGCACTGTAAGTAAAACGTCATTAGCTAGCTAGCAACCTTTGCTAATACTGACTAGCTAACGTTAACAGATAAGACATTACCTGTTATTACGACGACGAAGATTGAGCTTTGTTGTTTGGCGGAGATAATGGCTGCTGGAATAGAGCCTTCAAACCAAATCATTTTTAACGTGTTATGCCTTTTGCAGTTTTGCAATGTTCTCTAGTCGTTTCTATTCTTAAAGTGCCTACTAGAACGTTCAATCTCATCACGGAACTAATCGAGTATGATGGAAGTTGTAGTCCACAAATGATGTCACCCAATAACCAGCAGATGGCATTATGGTACTGATGAAATAATAAATAGCGATTTTAAAGGGGCGATATATAGGATTTGTACCGTACTACTAGCATTAAAACAAGCAAAATTACCAGTAGAAATCTGCACTTAACGTTTTAAGTTCCTATTTCAAATAATACTTTTCCACAAACTTAATCAGAGTGACTGTCATATTCCCCATATTGACTTTCTCGCCGGACCATCTATCGGTTTGCATTGATTTGTAATCCCTCTATACTTGCTTTCCACACTCAGTACTATCCTTCCCAACCTAAACCACCCTGGACTACGCAATACTATAACGGTCTCGTTCGGTAATGGAGAACGAGGAGACAAGTTGTTATTGTTTAGAGGCAGGATTTTACACAGTGCCCCATTAAATTAACCAAACAAATAAAAAAGGGGTGTGGTATCTGTTTTTACAGAAATGTCGTGCATTTTTCACATCCCGTTGAAAATAGTTTAATAACGTTTATGTCACCTTGAATAAGAGAGGTAGTGTTTTGTCAGGTGGCGCCTGGGCCAAAATGTCCTTTTAGTGGTTGTCATGACCCATCAAGTTGACGGGAATCGATTGTGGAGCAACGCACATCGATCAAGGTGTGTTTTCATTTCATAAAAGTTTCAGGTTTACACATTTTGCATATACTACATCTAACGATGTCAAAAGTGCCGTGGCAAATGCATAGCGTACATACCGCTACACATCAAAATTCTTACTTGCATATTCCAAATAGACAACTGAAAGAAATTTCAAAAATACAACAGCGGCAAGGATTGTATACTAAATTCCCAACTATTTAGGCAGAGTAAGAATATATTATAAAAATACGTCTATATCTTTGTGGTAATTGCATGGGTGCATTTTTTTCTATTCAATCTTAATTGTAGGTGATCAGCTTAAGGGAATGTCTCTGAGCCTCATTGAACTAGACCCTATGCTTTGGTAAGTCCCCCCTAGCACACCACCCACGCCTTGGGTGGGGTGAGAGTGGCCCTAAAAATGCTAAGCCCTTTGTCCAAAATAGTTTTGAATAGGTGTCCTTGGATGGGGACAAATGTCTTTAGTCAATTAAAATAATTACATTTTTGTTCCTTTTTGGCTGCATGCTGGTAAGGCTTTCTTTTCATTTGAATTGACATACTATTTTATTTGACACAATCTACAGGCAATATTTGGTTTAAACATTCTGAACATTTGATTTTCTTGACAGGTAGTTCATTGGAGATGCTTAACTATTGTTTTGTCAAATAAGCTAATAATATATAGTCCTTTATATATATATATATATATATATATATATATATATATATATATATATATATATATATATATATATATATATATATATATATATATACTCCTAATTTTTCTTAAATCAAAATCTATACATGTATGGCAGCCATTCTATTCCATTGTCTGTTAAATTCACCTCAATTTATTTGATGAGGTACTGATTAGGTGATCTAATTTAATGAAGAAAAGTATAAAAACCACTGCTGTGGTCATCGCTATCCTCTTGCAATAGGACCAGCTGGATGGCAAAAACAGTGCCAGTAGTAACTTAAAGGTAATTTGAATCAAACATAACTATTCAGCATGACAGGTGTTGAAAAGAAAAGCTTTGAGTGAGGAAAAGAAGGGTTCAATTCCGGCTTTACTGGCAGAGGGATACAGTGAGCGTCAGGTTAGAATTCGAATGTCACCCAACAAATGTAGAATGACATCAAGTGACCCAAAAAAAGAATGCCAAACAGCAGCTGGGGTGAAGTGCACTGCGAAGACGGTACGAAAACCGGTTAGGCAAAGCTACAAAAAAGGCCTTCTTCAATGAGAAGGAAACAAGAGACAGGCTGAAGTTGGCAAAAAACATAAGAATTGGACTGTAGAGGAATGGAGTAAGGTCATCTTCTCTGACAGGTAACATTTTCAGCTTTGCCCAACATGCCAAGACACATGACAGCTGTGATTAAAAATCAGGGTAATTCCACCAAATATTGTTTTCTGAACTCTTCCTAAGTTAAAACATTAGTATATTTTGTTGTTGAAAAATGAATATGAATTTGTTTTCTTTGCATTATTTGAGGTCTGAAAACAGTGCATCTATTATGATTATTCTGACCAGTTGATATTTTGAACAAATAAAACTCTAAATGACAATATTTCTATTTGGAATTTGGGAATAATGTCATCAGTAGTTAATAGAATTTTTTTTTTTTTTCTCGAACACATAACTATTAACACATACCTATTATGTTGATGTTTAGTCATCAACATAATAGCAGAGTGCGGCTGTAATCATCAGGCATCGTCTTGAATTGCAACCAGGAGGACTTTGGACAGGGCCAAGTTTAAACAGGGCAGGAAAATTTGAAAGTACATTCCTTAAATCTACAAGCATTTACAATGGTGAAGGAGGACTGACCCTACTCCCACAGCACAATAATATAGCAGCGTAATACCTTGGGGCTGAAACGTGTCCAGTGATACTGTGGCCCTATGCAGGGGAGGCCCTGGACAGGGCCCAACAGGCAGGGAGTCAATCCACCCTCATTGCCAAGCATTAACCAAAGGGACACCCACCTACCCCAACCAGCCTGAAATGAGGGCCGAGTATAGCCAGCAGCGTTCAAATTATATTGCACAATGTGCGCAATGAAGAGACAACAACAAGCCAGTAACTCTGCCGCCGAATGGCATTGGAGGGAGGGCATCCCAGTGGCAATGAGAGCCCATCTGGCAAGACATCAAGGCTGGACAGTGTCAAGCCTTTCCAGTCACCTTCACACCTCTGAGCCAAACTGCTGAAGATGTGTCTTTTGTAGACTCATGAAAGTTTGCACTGAGTCAGGATCGCACTAGGCTAGCCTAGCAGTAATGAAAGAAAGTAGGCCTACTGCAGCACATGTTTATTAAATATACAATACAAAATATTATCATATAGTCTTGCATTAGCAGCATTCATTTATTTTAGTTTAGATATGTCTAATATCTACTAGCTGATGTAATTTGATCGTTAATATTATTGGTAAAGTTCGCGAGCAAGCAAATTTGCAGATGAAGTAGCTTGCCATCATCGCTATGTAACGATTGTCTTGATAGCTAGCAAACGGGTATTGAACAATGTTGATGCAGCTTATAATTAAATGTTAATTTACAATATTTTTTTATTTATACATCTCTATAACATCAACAAAATGGGATGTTTGGTCATATGTGATTAAATTACAACAGTTGTAATTTAAATGTTGTTAGTATATTAAATTGCTACTTATAACCTCAGTTGCCTATATTTAGTGTTTGTGTATTTCAAGCAATGTAAGGCATTCATTTTCAGAATGCATAGAGTTTTCCATCTGCACTTGGCAGAATAATACAAACAATGTGTCAAAGTGAAATAATGCAACTTTCCCTCAATTTGGAAGTTGTCTATACAGTCGTGCTCATAAGTTTGCATACCCTGACAGAAATTGTGAAATGTTGCCATTGATTTAGAAAATATGACTGATCATAGTGATCATATAAACCTATTTATTATCACATTGTTGTTTGGCTCATTTTTAAATCATAATGACAACAGAAATAACCCAAATGTCCCTGATCAAAGGTTTGCACACGTTTGAATTTTTTGGGCTTGTAACACACACACAAGGTGACACACACAGGTAAAATGGCAATTAAAGGTGAATTTCCAACACCTGTGGCTTTTTAAATTGCAATTAGTGTCTGTGTATAAATAGTAAATGAGTTTGTTAGCTCTCATGTGGATACGCTGAGTAGGTTAGATACTGAGCAATGGGGAGCAGAAAAGATCTGTCAAAAGACCTGCATAACAAGGCAATGGAACTTTATAAACATGGAAAAGGATATAAAAGGATATACAAAGCCTTGCTAAGGCCAGTCAATACTGTTCAATCACTTAATAAGATGTGGAAAATTCAGGGATCTCTTGACACCAAGCCACAGTCAGGTAGACCAAGAATGATTTCATCCAAAAGTGCCCGAAGAATTGTTAGGGATACAAAAAAGTCACAGTTAATCTCATGAGAAATACAGGCTGCTCTGGAAAAAGACAGTGTGGTTGTTTCTAGAACAAAAATTAGCTGCATGGTCGAGTCACCAGAAAGAAGCCTTTACTGCATCAAAGAAGCCTTTACTTCACAAAATGCCAGGTTACAATATGCCCGACAACACCTTTACAAAAATCACAGCATCTGGCACATTGTAATTTGAAGTGATGAGACCAAAACAGAGCTTTATGGTCACAACCATAAGTGTTGTTTGGAGAGGGGTCAACAAGGCTTATAATGAACAGAGTACCATTCCCACTGAAGCATGGGGATGGCTCACTGATGTTTTTGGGGGGATGAGAGCTCTAAAGGCTTGGAAAATCTTGTGATAAATTATGGCAATAGGAAGGCAGCATGTTATCAGAAAATACTGGCAGACGATTTGCATTCTTCTGCGCAAAAGCTGTGCATGCGACGCTCTTGGACTTTCCAGCACGACAATGACCCTAAGCACAAGGCTAAGTTGACCTTCCAGTGGTTACAGCAGAAAAGGGTGAAGGTTCTGAAGTAAATAATAAATGTTCCAAGGGTATGCAAAGTTTTGAGCACCACTGTATAATACTTAGGGACACCACACACAGAGATTTTGCACACTAGAAAGATTCATACCAAACTTTGAACACAAACATCGAAGTGTAGAACATGTATGATATTTATAAGCAAGACATTATACGGTCCGTTTTCAGTAGCTGGATTTCTATAAAAAAGTGGACGTAACCAAAAAGGGAAGGATATTGTACCCTTTAATTTCACTTCACCACCCGTCGGTAAAATGTCACATTTTCTAGAAACGCCACTGTATCATAATGGATTCTACATATTCCATCCCCATGAGTGGATCCAACACTTATATATCTGTCTTATTAAAAGGAAGGATGACTTACTGTTGGTTTCATTTTTCAACAAAAACACCTTTCATATATCTGTTGAATTACTTTGGAGACCACTTGAATTATCAGACATACGCGTATGGTTGGGACCAAAGACCGTCAGATGATGAGGGGGAAAAACCTAGCTCTGCGTGCCAAATTATGTGAGTGGAGAGTGGAGCGGTCCCAATTTGACTGGAGCGAGGGGCGTTATATGAGCGAGCCAGAGCGCTCTCGCTCAATCTAGCTCAATTTAGTTTTTATAACAACATAGCAAAATAATTTTAACAACAATAAAAATGCATATATATGAGAATTGCAAATATTCTGCTAACCTAGACAATTATATAATTTACAATGAACACAGAAAAAATGTGTCTGCTTGTCTTACATTTTTATTTTATTTAAAATACCACACCTGTAAAGCAACTTCTAGACGACATACCAAAACTTAACTCCGCCAGAGCATTGTTATTACTATGGTAATCAACGCAACCGTAACTTGTGTGTACAACTTGAATTAGGCGGATTTTTCTCACGTGTGAAGTTATCGCTTAGCGCGGACCGTCTGCATCGAAACGGGACACCAATTATTGCTTTGCTTTTAGACTGAAGGTGGCTGCAATCACCAAAGCACATCAGGCAGGTGTACTACACGCGAAAGTTGGAAAAAACATTTCCAAGTCAGTCTTGATCTGGCTTTACTCAGAAATCATGGAGTACATCCTCAACTCCCTAATCACCGTCTAATATATTATGATATATTCGCAGAAATATTGTAAATAAATTCTAACAAAAAACATAACATGTCTAAACAAAATTAAGAATTAAGTAACAAGCGGTGCTTACTAATGCAAATGAGGGATATGTAATTTCCACTGAGTAGTCTGTGACACCGCGGCAAAAACAGAAAAAGTAACTTACTCTTACCCCGATCTCCCACTGTTCCAGAAATTCTCCTCCGACAGGCAGACAAAATAATTTTGCCACCTGAAGGATCTTTTCGGTGCAATGACCCTGGTCAAGCGTCCATCTGTACCTCAAAAGCTAATAAAACTGCTCTCCATAGCAAACTGTTAAGTAGCTGCACTATTCTGCATTGAAAATGCTGCTCATCTCTCTGCAACTAGATATGCAATACAGAAGCTTTAAGACAATGCATTACACCGCAAATGTCATCACCTCTTTATCACCATCCATTTTATGCTTGTAATTGTATTTGACCTTTGCGTATTCTGGCCTTTTATGTTGTCTACCAGCATCATTACACCGAGAAATATTCTGTGTACATTTACTTAGCAATTTAAAGTGGTTCTGATTCATGGATTTTAGATACATGTGCACTTATCTGATGACTTGGCTAGTAGGTCATTTATTCACCTTGTCATTTATGTTTTCAAGGACAGAAGAATGGAAGGATACATAAATTATCCCAAAACATGGCCACTGACACCGTAGTATAGTGGATGAATTTTACAGGCTGTGTGGCTAATTTTGGCCATTAATGAGGCCATTGCTATTAATCTGCACGAAGGCCACAGTTGTTACATCTGCTGAAGAATTGCTATTTGCTTCAGCTTTAAAAAAAAAAAATGGCCTCACATTCCCTTGTACAATGGGGAATTCATGGTGAACTAAATAATGGCAAGCCTGCCAGGCCCTGAGGCCACAACACAACACCAAAGCATAACGCCTCCTCCACAATGCTTTACAGTTGTTGTTTTTCTGTTCAAAGGCTGTGTGGTTTGCCAAACATGCCTGGCATTGGGACCAAACACCTCTTTTGACATCTGTCCAGAGGAAATTGTTTGTGTCTTTCTTCACTGTGGTGTTGTCTGGCCAACACCAGTCAACAATTCCTTTTATAAATGATTTCTTCCTGACCACCCATGTAGGCCAAATTTGTGCAGTCCCTTGCCAGTTGACTCATGCACAATTGTGGCAGAAGTTGCCTGTAGATTGCTTATGATACCCCAGGGTTATCAGCTCAGGCTGAATTGGAGGGGGGGGGGCTATTCTTGATAGCACGCCAGTGGTGTGACATTTTATCCATTTGCAGATTATTCATCAATGTTATAATTGACTTTGAATAGCTTGGTATCCATCCCATTCATGTGCACCAACAATATTTCTTCTGATGGCCTACCCAATTCTTTCACTTATGTCATATAACAAAATTTTTAAGGTTAAGACTAAACCAGAACCAGGGTTAACAGGGGTAGTAGCTAGTAGCCAGTGCTGTTCAGGGTTAATTCTAAAAACCTTACCTTCATCCATATCAAAAATGTATATCTTAAAGTGTGTACTTATTTTTTCTCAGCTGTGTTGAAAGAATACCCGCCATCTACTGTCAGGAAAACCCATTTTGTGGCATTACAAGTCCCTATTAAAATATGACCATAATCACTAAGCACATAACACTATTTGTTACATTATCATATCACCCTGTCTAAATGGGGAACATTTATTTTACTCAGCCAGCCCGTGCAGACAGAAACAGGATGAGTACTTTTGAAGTTCTTTTCCCTTTGGTTAACCAAAAGTAGATGGTTTAATAATGTATGTCTAGGATTATGAAGGTGTTCAATTGTTTTAATTGGTTTTGTACTTACCATTTATCCTCAATCATCGTCAGTTACTGTACAAATGACAGAAAATTACCTGTTCAGCTGAGTCTAAGAAAAGCCCTTATCCACGGTATATTGGGCAAAAGAACCTCTTAAATACTGTATTCAATTTACTCCTTAAAATATCTGGGGGAGGGAGGGGGGCATAGAGAAATACAATCCCAAGAAACTCCAGGGTTATTTACCGCTGTGAGAATTCACTCAATTACAAAATCAAAATTATACCAGCATGAGCTGATGTCTTCCAGATGTTGAGTTAGTAAATCTCTCTAACATAAGAGATATTTAATGCCACAACCAGACACTGCAAGGCCTCCTATATGTAGCAGAAAATACAGAGACAAAGCCATCACTTCTTCAGGGAACACATGAGGGCTGGTGGTTCGACTTACGGTAAATTGCTTTGACGTTATTAGAAAGAGAAAAATTATGGGAGAATAGCTGTGAGGCGTTAGAAGAGACACGTTTGGTAAGAGGTTAACGTAGCAGACAAATTAGCCTATAAAACCAGGATTGAGATGAATATCGCTAACCAAAGACCAAATTAGAGAAGACCAATATAACCCAGGAAGACCAAGAAAACCTCCACCCCTCCATATAAAAACAAACCAGCCTCTTGTTATACTGAGAGCTAATGTAGGACTTTTTCTTGATGTTGATAAAATATACTTTAATCATCAGTTTACACATCATGAAAAGAGGATATCCAAAGCTGTTGGGTGATGGACAAATATATAAAGAGAACCCCAAATGACTCATCCATTTCAAAGGACTTCCTGTGATCTGAAAAAGCACATATTTTGGTGTAAACATTTATTGGTTTCAAACTGAAATAAAAATGACTTGCACCAGCATTGAACAGCCTTTCAGAATCCACACATTTTGATCTTTGAGAAATAAAAGAAAAATATAGATATAATATAGTATATTCAGATGTATAAATGTGCAAACAGTTTTTTTTTTCCAGTGACCCAAGTAGGTATATCATTTTAAAAGACCTAATGAAAGATTTGACACTGTTGGCTTTGTAGGAGAAAGGCCATCCAAGCAGAGTACTGCTAAAATATGCCGTTGCAGCAGAGGAGTGTCATTTTTATCTCTACTTTTAAATTAAGTTAAAAACCAGGGGTGTCAAACAAGTTTTTTTTCCACTGCTCTCATCTGTGCCGGCCTGTGACCAAGACACAGGCTGTTCACTGTGAAGAGAAACTGATTGAATTATTTAGCTACTATATAAATTATTTACAAGGTGCCAGTCCTTTTATTTAACAATAGACACTGACTGGGGTGTCTTCATTTTGTGTTACTTGGAGAGTAAAGCGAGAAAGGCACAACAAGAGACCCATTCTGTAGTTCAGGGCAACTCCATGATGTACTGGCCACAATATGGGGCAAGTGGTTGGTGGCTGAAAATTGGCTACCTTCTTTGTGTAAGAGGGGCACGCAAATGTATGGGTAGGATGGCTTTGGTTGAATTAAACTGAACCAGGCCAGACACTGCAATTGAGCTGGGGGAGTAATGATCAAAGCAAGAGCTAAGCTTTGGGTCTCACTCAACATTTCAACAACTATAAAACAAATAAAAAATACAGGCTGCCCTTTGATATGTTCTGGCGTGTTCTCAAAATAGAGAACAGACAGATTAACAATATTTGGAAGTTCAATAATCATGGTATTTGGATGTTCATTCATGTCGGTTCAGTGTTAAGGTTCCTTCTTTTTTGTCAAATCTCTAGCAAGAACATTACAAAATACAACCCCCCCAACCAAGTCTCTACAAATCAAGTGGAAAAACAACCCTTTACATCAAACCAACTTTTGAGCGTGTGAGGGGGTATGGGGTGAGGGAGGGCAACAGGAAGTGACTGGCGGTGCTGGTGAGGGGTGAGGGATGAAAGTTTAAGCCAGGGGTCCTTAACGCTCTCTACTGGGAGCAGGCCCTCTCCAGGGGCTGTCTTTGGCCTTGGCCAGGACCCCGGTTCATTGTGAGTTTGAAGGAGGCTCCGGGGCCACTGCTGCAAAGGAATGTGCCCGGCGCAGTGTATCTGGAGGGCATGGTGGCCGGGGTGGTGTAGGCAGAGGTTGTGTTGGCATGGGCTTGGCCACGGGTCTGGGGTTTGGTGTGGTGGTGGTCACCAGTGTCCCCTGACTGCCGGTCCTGGTGCCTGCGGTGGTGCTCTGGGCAGCACTGGACCACAGCCCCTACTCTGGAGAGGTCACCAAGCAAAAGATCCGCCCCAGCCTGGGTGATACCCTTCGGCAGGTCAGTCACCTCCTGGACTCGCCCACTCACTGCCTCAGAGATAGAATGGAGAAGTGTTAGAACAAATTCGAAATAGTATTTTGTTTAAAATTTGTATTAAAAAAACCTAACTTCTTCGATTGGATAAGGGGATCAAGGCTACACAGCAGTTTAGGTCTTGCCACAGGTTTTCCTGTCCCAGGTGATAGGTGTAAATATGACACAAGAAACCATTCCTATAGGATTTTCCCTATATTTAACCCTAGTAATTTCCCCCAAAAAAGGGGGGGTGTAAAATAGGCATCAAACCCACTATTAGCGGTTTTCTTTTTTGGCTTGGAGGTCCACATCTCTGTCTGCTAACAGACAGAGGTGTTGCCTACCATTACTTGATTCACCTACACTGAGATCTGTAGACAGAGCTTTCCTTGGCTGCTTCCTCCCTCTACTGCCTCCACCACCATGCCGGATCCCCATGGGAACCTGGGGGCAGAGAGCAAGACAACACCAGACAACACCATCAGTTGGTCTTGTGACTATAGGCTCTGAATTCGGAATAAAGAAATCCCACTTATGATACTGACGACATTGGAAAACAGAGGGGGAGAAAAAAAGACAGAGACCATTGTTTGACTTTATCTTTTATTTTATTTTGCAAAAAAACTGAACAGAAACATTTTCCAGGCTTTGCCATTTATTTCAGAATTGGACAATGTTATCCCCAAAGATATTTCCTCCAAACACCAGGACAGGTAGCGTCACATGGAGTGGATAATGTGTCTTCTGTAGACTCACCTGATGGTTGGGGACCATGGGGGGAGCGTGAAGGAGAGGAGGGCGGATCTGGGGGTTGTATTGGAGGGGCTGCCCTAGCAATGGGTAACGTACTTCTCCTGAGAACAAAAGAAATGTCAGCAGACTTAGTCTTCACATCTTGGCCATCACCATTTGACATAAAGACAGGGGACCTGAGCATTCCTCAGGAACTCAGCCAGACTATCATTTATCAATATGCCCTTGAAATATAGCATGCCAATATAATTAGAAGCCTTGTGCACCAATATCACCAAATCAATATGATGTCAATATAGTTTTAAATCAATATGATATCAATATCGTTTTCAGTCAAGTATATCAATATAGTTTTAAATCAATAGGACTGAGGCATGTTGTGATATTATTTACTACTTCCATTACTTTATACACGAGTTAAACATTTCATAATACGCTGACATTTGCATCTGCACTGGTTTCCTATTAACACAAAGCTTCTGTATGGATTGGTTCACCAAATAACTGAGCTCGCTACCACCTTGAGTCATGTTAACCCACAAACAACGCTGACAGAACCTTTTTTTTACTACGTAGCAAACAGATTTTGTTCCATGGCTAAAAGTGGACACCTAAGAAAAAGCTTAAGCAAACTTTAGCTAGCTAGTTATGTCTACGGTGAAAGATTAGGCATCAAAATATAATAACAATAACTGCAATGTTATTTGTTTGACATATGAAATGGCTTGTTGAATGTACTCAAGGACTGGGTAGAGAACAACTGGGCCTCCCCCTTACCTTGCCCTTGCACAAAGGGTCTAGAGAACTGGGACATCATGGGTACTGGGGCAAGGCCTGGACGGATGCTCTTCACATTGGTCAGGTGGTGTGGGTGGGAGGGGGTTGGCGACTGGGCAGGGGAGGTGGAGGGACTGCCCAGCTGGGGACTGCTCTGTACAGACAGAGGACAGGGGAGGGATTCAGGGTGAACACAGGGCTCCCAAACACCAGGACCACCGCTGGTTTCGTCAAAATAGATTCATGCAAGGCTACTGCCTCTATAGTAAAAACTCCAGAACGCAACATCAAACCCCACGACTACATTTAACCTTCAAAAATACAGACTTAACATTCAGACTGTACCCCCCTTCTAAATCAGCAGGTTCTTGTAATTGTAATGTGGTCCCTGCATGGGGCTGCAGAGCTTGGCACTCCCACCTGTGATGTGTCCAGGGCGGAGAGCTCCGTAGACTTCTGGCCTCTGGTGTGATCTAGACTGTAGTACTTGCTGTGTTTCCATTGTGGAGGAGAGTGGGGCCGTGGTTGCTGGCCATGGGGCAACGCTAGCTGCATCATAACCATCCCACTGCCAGGGGGAGGGGGGACGCCTGAGGCAGAAACAACAAGGACAGGTTCACTGATCCGTTTAAGGGGCATTAAAGACACGTTTGTGTAAATATTTCATCTTAGGCTTTTAATTGGCGCAATGGCCTAAGACCGTGTCATGAATGGCAGAACCCATGTCAAAGCAGCTTCTAGGCTGTTAGTGGCCTCTATCGTTCTCTAGGTGTTAACTTCACAAATGTACTACATAATGGAGGCAGCCCAACTGGCTTCAGAGATGGCCACAAGAGAATCGAAAATTCTGGGCTATAATCTACTAGCGGCGTACTGCAGATGGTTAATTAAGTACCCTGCATTGATAAGTCCAAAACTGGTGGTTTAAAAAAAATAACAAGGTTGTTTTCAGTTCTCTGGAAGACATCTTTGATCTGCAAAGCCTTGATCGCCAGTTGAACTTGTGAATAACAGAATGTTCATCATTTGTGTGTCACTACAATTACAAAGATTTGCTGCACATTTTATATTACCAAATATATGTATTCAAGTACAATAGGATTGGTATGTGTCAGGGTGATTCAATGGCTGCCTTCTGTTAATATTTCATTAGTGCATTATAAAAACAATACCACATTTGCCTTCTCACGATTAGAATGTTTAGAAATCTAGTAGTGATTTGAAACTCACACTCATTAATTACTTGATGTTCGAACAATATGCATATATCGAATTCCAGTGTGCCTCAGAAAATGAATTCTTAATCACATCTAAAACCTTCTGCCACACAATGTCAGATTAAATGCATTTGACGTTAGCCTACAATATAGGTTTAGGCAATTTACTGGACCTGTAGTTTGATATAGAAACCGGACTCGTCTTTAATCATCTTTAGCTCGTCTTTAGTCATTATTATTCCCCTCACAGGAAATAGGAGGTCATGACTAACAAAAAACAGTGTGCCAAATTGTGCTTGAAATAAAAGCTGCCCAAAGATAAACTGAGTTGAGTAGTACCAACTAAATTCTCCTGCAGGCGAAGGGAAGGCAGGCAGTACAGGTCAATCTGGCCAGGGACCAAAGAAACCTCACCACCGGACGTGTCCCTGTGAAGGGGCCCCCAACCACCAGCCATCTGGCTTGTGGAGACTTACAGGACTAAGCTCACCGCATCAACCTACAAACGGAACACTGTGGACTACAATTCTGCATCAGCGTCCTTAAACTGATGCATATGCTCATATCCCATTACCAACACCCATTGTAAATAAATGCACAACAATTTTACATATTGATTATTTTATTTATTCTATAGGTTTTTACCACTACAAGCCCCATTACATTAAGTCCAATTCCGGGTGTGTGTAGGAGTTCCAGATTGCATTTGCCAAAATGCATTTAAATGAAGGAATTTGTTTTTCACTTGGTAATCCCTGCATGAAATTAAAACAAGCCGACCACCTCACTTCTGAAGAAAGAAATCTATTTTGAGGATTTGAAAGAACATTTCCTCTCCTCTAATTAGCGATTCAAGGAAAAAGGCGAAGACACAGAGTGAGAGAGATGGAGGGAAGAGGTGTTGAGACCAATGATCGCTATACTGATCACAAGGGCTTTGCCACAGAGAGGAAATTCACATTAACTGAAGCAACATAAAACGGTTTAAATTAGAATTAGAGGACCCATGAAAGCCCATCATTTTTTTTTCTACGTGTCCATAACTGGGAACAAAGCAGCAGAGGAATTACTTTTTAATTACCAGCCCATATCTGTTCAATAATTAGATCGTTAAGACTTGGGAGAGTGTAATTTCAATTAGCACCTTAAAGCCTAAGAACTAACAAAGGGGAGGGGGGGGGCTGGCAGAATGTTAAGGCGTCTACATGGCTACCTTTCTTTTGGAGTTGCCACATATGATTAGAGCTGTGAACCTGGGAGACTTATGATATTGCCACCTGCCTGGGCCCCTCACCCAGAAGACCCTTTTCAATCCATTTCCATTTGCCATAGAATACAGAGGGAAGTAATTTCTCCAGACGACACCTGCCTTTGTTTAGCGGGGGTTGTAATCCCAGGGTTTGGTGAAACGCTTTTAACGCTCTTCGCCTCACGTGTTTAGCGCAAGGGGTTTGTGCTAAAATGACATTGTGCGGATTGGATTGAGAAACAAAAAGGTAGAGGTAGGAGAAAAGGTGTTAATGGTGCTGTGAAGAAAAGGCTGTTGCTTGCCAGACTATTAGTGCAGCTTGTTCTGAGTGTTGGCCTGGGGCCGACACTGGACTCAGGCTGACACTGGACTGGGTGGCAGAGCGCTACGGTCTCCCGGGGGCGGGTGCTGTACCTGAGCTCTGCTGTGTTTGATGGAGGGGCTGCTGGGAGCCGCAGGGGGAGTGCGGCCGGGGGAACTGCATGGGCTCTGAGCCGGGTGGAGGCAGGAACCCCACAGAGGAGCTGCGGAAAGAGAGAGACATTTGAAGTGGAACGGCAGATAGTCGAAGCCCAAGTCACTTGTAGTGTACACTCTGAAATCAGAATTTGCCTCATTGGTTCGAAATGGGCTAAATTAGCGACACGGAGCACTGTGTGCACAGGGGATCAATAACCCAGTATCACATTACAACGACCAGAAATATCCTCAGTTAGGAGCTGGTGAGAGCCGGGAATCACTACGGACCTCATTTTCAACCTAACCAAAACAAATCAAGGGAAATCAACATTTACCATTGCGTCTGCATTACTGAATTGCAGTCGTGGCCACGTCGGGTTTTCTGCTTCCCGGGCTCGATTCTGATTTAATAAGGACATAAGCAACGCGAAGGCTGGCAGGAGGCAGGGCGATGCGTCAGCCCAAAGCACAGAGGCAGGCAGCTGCTGCTGCTGCTGCTAGAGACAGTTGGTGCTCCGCTAGGCACCCTGAGGAATAATGCACGTCTGCACAGTGGACCAGAGGGCTGGCATGAAGGATGGTGTAGAGAGAGAGCAGATCACCACACGGGACCAGAGCTGTTATATTAAGACTCAGTAGATATCTGGCCTTATAAATCATCTTGAACGTGGCCTACTAAAGGAGAGGCCCCAGGCCGAGAAAAGGAGTTTGAAAGTGACTCCCTTCCCTCCGTGCAGAGCTCAGTGTGAGGCGTCCCAGAGAAGAGCCGGTTATCGGTTTAAGTCGACAAGCAGGTTATGTGAACGTGTGCTAAATGTGAACGTTTGTAATGTGAACGTGTGCTTAAAACTGCAACTCCCAACCACATGGTGTTGCCTCTACACAGAAAATCGATTGTATTCAAAAAGGTTTAACTGGTTTTAATTAGTGTGTACTTCTATGTTAGTGACAGTGATGAAGTCCTACCTCATGGAGTTCTGCTGACAGGGTGCGATAACACTGTAGTAGACCTGGACGCCGGAGCCAGGCATGGGCCCCTGGTTGGACTGGTTGGGCATGATGATAGGCTGCTGATATGTCTGCTGTACCGTCCCCTGGGAACCCTGGGGCTGCATGGATACCTACCAACACAGACCCATATTACTGACTGGGAACCCCGGGGCTGCATGGATACCTACCAACACAGACCCATATTACTGACTGGGAACCCCGGGGCTGCATGGATACCTACCAACACAGACCCATATTACTGACTGGGAACCCCGGGGCTGCATGGATACCTACCA